>WOGR01008771.1:0-11675 GCA_015342045.1 Leptinotarsa lineolata | reverse complement strand
TTTAAAAAAAGTTTACAATGTGAAATAAAGTATACTTTTCAATTCATTTGTTAACATAAATTGTGGTGTATACGGTGAATGTTCAAATTTAGGTTAGCGATTTTTTTTGTTGGTACACTCGTTTCGAACATATGTTCACAGTTTCAGCTGTATAGCATGTTTATTTTATTTATTTATTTATTTCATACACTATTCTACAGGATGAACCCAATTACAGAATAGGGAAAAGCAGTGGTATTTACAAATATGTACTTACATAACATAATTTATGAATCCATATATAAAGTAGATTAAGTGAAAAACAGAACTGTCAGTTACCTAAGAAATGTCTTTTGATTTGTATAATCTGGCAGTTGAATATATCTAGGACACGACTATCAGAATTACAGGTAACGCACGTTGTTTAAATTGGGGATTTTTTCATTACATTTCTTCGCGGAGTGTTGAGATACAAGGTGACACTATACCTAGAAACCCAAAAATTAAACATATGTATCAACTGAGAGCAGGTCATGATTTTGTTGTTTGTTATTACTTTGAATAAAAAAAGAAGTGAATAATATTAACGCCTCACCTCGCGACTACAAACATTGTGAGTTTCAAGCAATTCATAATAGGGTATTACCATAGTAGGATACGTTCCTTCAAGTTTAAAAGACATATACTTCAAGAAGCGTCTCTTTAGGGCTTCCACTTGATTTATATGAACCTGATAGTAGGGACTCCATACAACAGTAAAAAAAGTAAAATAAAGTAATTTCAATGTTTAAGCTTTTTCGAAGACTTTAGTATTACTAACTAAAAGTCCATACATGCAATAAGCAGCTGTCGTCAGAGTATTGTCAATATATTTATTGAAAGAGAGGGATAAATCAAAAGTAACACCTGGATCAGTGAGATGGCCAGGACGCTCTAGAACTTGATTGTTTATGACGTAGTAGTGTAATTTCGTTTTCAGTGAGTAAGACATTACATTTGGAAGCAATACATTACATTTGGAATTGTTAAAGACAGATTATTATTCCGACAACATGTATCAACACGATTTAAATTCAGGGCGAGACGTTCGCAGTCATGTTATGTTGTGATAAAGTTTCAAGTCATCTGCGTATACAAGGAAATTAACATCAATATCAGATCCGATATCATTGATGAACATATTGAACAGTAGGGGTCCTACGTTTGACCCTTTTGGTACACCAGATATAGCTACATATTCGACAGACTTGAGACCAATTCGTTGGACATACTATTTACGGTTGTAAAAATACGATTTGAAGAAAGTAATTAAGTCACTGGATAACTCAAAAATCGAAAGCTTGTTGAGCAGGATACTATGGTCAAGTCTGTCGAACGCTTTCGAAAAATCAGTGTAGATGACATCAGTATGAGACTGACAATCAATATCCTCCGCAATACACTGAGTAATTGAAACAATATTGGTGATAGTAGAACGTCCTTTCATAAAACCGTGTTGACTGGGGCTAATAATGTTGCTGACATGACAGAAGCATCTCGAACACTTTACAAAAGTTGCATATGATAGAAATTGATCTCCTTTTATGAAAATTGGGCAGACTTTCGACATTTTTTATATTGATTGCACAGTTGATGTTTTCAGGCATATATTAATTAGAGTAGTTAGTAGTTCAGCAAAAGCTGAGGCACAATCTTTAATTATGAATGCTGGAATATGATCAGGTCCCGCAGTTAATTTAGGCTTTAATTTTTTAGGGTATGATAAACATCTTCAATACTGAAATTTTTGATTACTAGGCTGGGAATATCACTACTGTTGTTCACATGATCACTTGATGTTGACACTACATAAGAACCACTGAAAAAGTCTGAAAAGCCATCAAGAATATCTGAGGGATTATCGAGTAGCTTACATTCATGTAATATTTAATCTCCGATATTAGCATTAGCTTTTTTAAAATTGTATGCATCTTGAAAACATAGTTCAAATTTATTCTTCGAGTTTGTTTGGAAGTTCAGTTCGCATGTTATTTCCAAAGCAGGATGATGGCCGTCCTTTTGTACTAATGGATCTAAGGATTTTTTAACGAGACATAAGTGATTGCAGAACACCAGGTCTCAACGTCTGTGCATCTCATTGAAAACAAAGTTATTTTGCGATAAGCTGAAGAAGTATGTTGGAGTCCCCAGCCATCAGAATTTTATTGTCATACAGTGGGTCGAGCGATTCTACAGCTCCCCAGAATGTTTCAATTTCATTTATAGTTGTTTTAGTTGTTTTAGTTGTTTTCAAAAAGAGACTATTATCGCAGAAAGATAATTTCACAACTGCTGTGTCAATTAAGATTAGCACTGGAAAATGATGATATTGGTAGGAGGCATAAAAGTTAAAAGGATTTTGTTTGTTTAGCGATCTTCTACTATCGAAAAAAATTAATCAAAAAATTTGCATAAAATTTTGTGTAAAAAATGGATTTGAGTGCTTAAAAACACTTAAAATGTTGACAGTGGCATACGATGATTGTACTCTAAGTTAGAAAAATGTTAACAAGCTTTTCATAGAAGATCTAGAATATGTGAATGACGACACTTTCCCTGGATGCCACAGCACATCAACAACTGACAAAAAATGTTGGGAAAGTGAAGAAAATTTTTATAGAGAATTTTTAGATCGCTATTAGAGAAGTTGCTGAAGATGTTGGCATATCGGTTGGCTCTTGCCGTGCAGTTTTTTCGGAAATTTGGACATGAAGCGTGTGGTAGTGAAGTTCGTTCCCAAATTGTTGAATTTTTATCAAAAAACCGTCGCAAGAGCATCGCTCAGGTGTTGTTGAATGAAGTCAACGGCGATACAGATTTGCTCAAAAGGGTCATAACTGGTGACGAATCATGGGTATATGGTTATGACATCGAAACCAAAGTCCAAGTTTTCCAATGGAAAAGCCCAAGAGAATCAAAACCAAAAAAGCACGTCAAGATCGGTCAAATGTCAATGTTTTTTCGTTTACTGTGGCGTGGGGCATCAGGAGTTCTTGTCATATGGTCGTATGGTCAATATGAAGTATTATCTTGAAATTATACGTCGCTTGCGAGAAGCATTACGAAGAAAACGTCCGGTATTGTGGAAAAACAATTCATGGCAGTTACAGCACGATTAAGCACCTGCTCACTCGTCATTGCTTGCTCGTAAGTTTTTGGCCGGAAACAACACCGTAATCATGCCTCAGCCGCAGTATTCACCAGATTTGGTCCCGTGCGACTTTTTTCTGTTACTAAGATTGAAGAGACCCATGAAAGGAAGGCGTTTTGCGACGATTGAGGAGATACAAACCGAATCGCTTAGAGAGCTTAAGAATATACCAGAAAGTGCATATCAGAACTGCTTCGATGATTGCAAAAAACGCTAGCACAAGTGAAGTATATTTGAGGGGTACTACTTTGAAGGGGAAAAATAGAAATTGATGAATAAATAAATATTTTTCGAGAAAACTGAAAATTCACCTTATTTTATCAACAGACCTCGAAAACCCAGGATCTGTAACCACTGACACACATTAAATGATTCAACTCTTACCCATACAAAGGAAAAACTAATTTTAGTACTTTTATTTTCATAATCAACACTAGACTGAAAGCAATTTCCACAAAATGATCTCATCCCGCTTTCTCATTATCAATTTAGCTCAGAACTTCTGAGCAGAAAAACATTCCTTGAAGCCAATACCTATGAGTCATACGACCCGCCTCCCCTTGGATACAACACTGCCCGTGCGGGGGTTATAAAATCAATGATCATGACCTAGCTTCATCCCTTGCGCCTTGATTTGTTGCAGAAAGAAATAAATAAAACAATTAATGATGAAAAATTTCTACACCTTTTCGATGGCACTTGATTTATTTTTGCCTACCTGATGCATCCAAAAATAATATCCACAACAATAATAGTAGTAATTCACTGTAGGCTAAAAACTTACAATGTGTTCCTTGAAAAATCAGTAATGAAATAGAAAAATTACGTTAATAAGATGAATGAATTACGGCAAATCTTTTTGAATATTGCGTAGATTAAGTTAATTTAAAAAATCCTTCCATTATTTTAGATTTATTTATATTACAAGTGCAATCCATATTTTGAAAAAACATCTTTCATAGTAAATACTCATCTTTCAGTAAATACTAATTTCAAAGAAATATAATGAAGATGAGTACTAGGAGTACGGCACTGAAATTCTATGGTACCATGAACTAAACTAACATTCTGATGATTTAACCTCAACATGCACGCAAGTCAAAAGGTATTAAAATACACAATAAATGAAATGACTCACCCTATTATTTCTTATTTTTCTACAAATTGGAGAATTTGTAGGAAGAAACAACTGGCAAACAACACATTTGACATTTGTATGAAAAATCAATCAGACATGCGCCATTCATCGCACTCTGAATTCAACAGGACCGTACTCAGAAGTTTAGAGTCATCTCTTATCTATAACTTATGGCTGTTTGGTACTGAAATTAATGCGACAAACTATTTATTGTAGAAGAATGTTTAGAGATACGTGGGATACAACAAAAAAGCTATATAACGGAGCTTTCAACACTATGGCAAACTGTAGTTAGGAACATTGAATTATTTGCTCTCTATCATTGTAGCAAATTCTATGTCTTTAGACCATTATGAAAAAGTCTTTGTAGTTGCAAATCATTCTTATTACTAAAGTAGTACGCTAACTGATAGGCCAGAATAGTATACGTGTTGTATCTCATGAATGACTATAATGGGTCATGATATACAGTTTTTCCTGTGAAACTTCTGAAATATCAACAAGAAAGGAAAAACCGAATAATTTCAAAATTTAACTCTATACAAAGATGTGTACATCATACAAAGAAGTAACTTTCAGACACAAACTATAATAAACAGCGCTCTCAATACAGCTAGTTTCATATAAACATTTAATTTCAAGAAAGAAAACATAACTTCTTTTATATGAACACTGAATTATCCAAAAAGCACTTTTCTCTACTATGTTTGTATTCCAAACATTCGATATGGAATTGAATCAGATATCATCCACAGGATTGCTACACAAAATAGTAAATAAAAGAGGAACATAGTCATCCTAACTGGTGAACATCCAATGTTTCAGAATAAGACACTTGCCGTAGGTATCTTGTTCAAATTGAAATTATATTCTTTTGTTGATGAACTTGGTTCAATCTCAATGTAGATTTGATTATTTGATAACCAAAAGGTAGGCCACATTGATTTCTACTTTTTTACAAATTTCATTTGTCCTTACCATCTGACTTCAATCTAAAATCAGATCGACGCATATTCTACAAGAGTGTGTGGAACACAATGATGTTATCTTCTTTGAATGACGACTTATTTATTTTGTGGAAATCCATGTTCACTGAAAGTACACTATAGAAACACAGTTTTTCATTTGTTGACTACCTAGTTTCTGTCATTACACCACTGTGTGGATTTTGGGCTGGTGGCGTCATCGGTCCATATTTCTTTGAGAACGGCCAAGCCATCGCTGTCAACGGCGAGCACTATAGGTCGATGATAACCAACTTCTTTTGGCCTGAATTGGATGATTTCGACACCAATGACATGTGGTTTCAACAGGACGGCGCTACGTGCCACACAGCTCATGCCACATTGGATATTCTGCACGAGCTATTTGAGGGTATAGTCATTTCACGTGGAGGTGAAGTGAACTGGCCGTCGAAATCGTGCGATTTGACCCCGTTAGACTTTTTCTTGTGGGGGTTTCCCCAAGTCGAAGGTGTAATTGAGCCACAAACCACAGCGGTTCTCAAAGCCAACATAACCCATACCATCGATCAAATTCAGCCTGATTTATGCGCCAGTCATAGAAAATTTGACGTTTCGGAAGCGCTCCACCCAGAGAATCCGTGGCGAACATTTGAACGATGTAATATTCCACATATAATGTCACCAATAAGCCTTTCAAATGAATAAAAAATTTCGATATCTCACACACACTTTGTTTTATTTAAATTTGAAGACAGGAAGCGCTTAATGAAAGACCCTAGAACCTAAAATACAGCGTTTAATTTCATCCACTGGCTTGTGAATGCAATTGATGGTCGATGTTTGAGCTGGGTGTTGTAACAAAACGCTCCTGTTGACTTCAACTAGGTTTAACTTTTCTATTAACGTTCAGTATGGGTTGCTCATTGGGAGTGACACCTCTCTTGTCAATTTCAGTTGTACATTTCATTCAATGATTTTGAAATTATCAGTTAAAAGGCAGTTTTTGAAATCTGCTAACTTCTCAGACTTTCTCTACTGGAATACTATCCACAATTCAATACCGATCTACCGCAGATCTCATCAGTGGTACGAGGCCGGATCATGTACTCTATCCTGAACAAAAACAATCCTGAGTAAGAAGTGGAGTACCCGCTTATGGAAATAGTGACGGAGCAGCGTGACATATATTATCTAAGCATTAGTCACTGGGATGACTGGGACAGTGCCGATTACGTTATGTTATAGCATAGAAAATGTAGTATGAATTCATTAACGTTTGTGATTTGAAGTAGAAGAGACGTCAATATATCGTTATATTGTGAATACGCGTATAATTCCGTAACCTCGTTCCATCGACTACATCAGAAGTGATGAACAGTGTGAATAGTGTGGTGTCATGTCAAAACACGGAAAAAATCGAGGAGTTTTTTGTCCCAATCAACAGCAGTCCATTCAGATCCTCCTCCAGCTCCAGTGAAGAGGATCGAAACCGAAAGAAGATGTCAGTGAGAGCAAGAAAGTCTCCAAAGGAATCAAGTCGACATCGGAAATATTAGAGAAAACGTAGGATACAAACTGTGAGTGTAGCCAGTTCAAATACTATGCCGCAAATATGCAATGTACAGCCAAGCTCTAGTATTGTTCTTTCGAGTGCAGTGCCCGAGTTTGATCCACTGAATATGGAAGTGTCCGATTGGATCGATATTATCCAACATAATGCAAGTATATATGGTTGGTCTGATAGTTTCCTAGTTTATCAAGTAGTAAAAAAACATAGTATGAAAGTTACATACAGTGTGAATTAGGGTGGTCTCAGAATACGTGGGCGGAATGGAAACAATTACTACGTTTTACTTTTCAAAGTACAAGAAACGCTTACGAGCTATTTATGGAGGTGGCTAATCATAAACCAACAGAAGGATGCTCATTACATGAGTTCCATTTCAATCATATGGCAAAATGAGCCAAAAAGGTTTGTAACGTTTGTCAGAGTTTTACTGTCGACATACAACATGACACAGACCACACACTCATATTCTTGAATAAAAATAAGTTTTCAGTGAATAAAAAAATATTACCTTTTACATTTCCGTTATTAAAACTACTGTTTAGCGAAAAAATCATATTTCTATTTGAAAGAGGTCAAAATCTCTATTAAGCAGGAACTCGTATAGAGTTGTAGGAAGTAATGAAAAACAAAAATTCGTTTTCTATAACAATAACTTTATTTAAAACAGTTCCCAATAAAAAACAGTGTAAAAACTTCTGATGAAATTGAAACTTAAAACTAACACACAAAGTTCAGCTTTAAAATGAACTTATCACCAACAAACCATATACATTACTGAAATTAATATCAAGATCGAGGGCTTGAATTTTTTTTTTGTAAAAATACTGTCTTCTACCCTGAACACCACTGAAGAGTGAACAGTTATAAACTGCCACCTGATTTTATGAAATCACAATAATTATATACTATGGATTACAGTTCAATTGAGATGACAACACAGCAAATTTTTATTAAGTTGTAGACTCCATACTATTTTTAATGCAGTTTTGCGTATATACAAGGCAATTCAGAACTTTTCCAGAATTATATTTCAAGTCTCTTTCCATATTATTTACATTTCATTGACCCCTAATTATCAACATTTATAAAAAAATGAATTTGGGAAGCTGAATACACTTATTTGTAATGGAAGGATCGTAGAATTTTGTGAATTAGTGTATAATTGTAAAAACTTATTGCAAAGCGTTTTTACAATTATACACTTCAATACAAAATTCTACGATTCTTTCATTGATAAAAAAAGTTGAATATTTATCACGAACTATTGTAGCTTCTTCAAAATAGTGATTATCACTCGAAATTGCTTTTAGGCAGTAATAAATAAAAGAACCGTTTTATTATTCCTGAATTTTCCAGAAGTTTAATTCAGGTAATACAAATTTTACAGAAAAGTCGTTTTGCATACCCAATAAGTTTCTATTACTGCACCTCTTTTAAAAATGGCATATATTTATCAGGGTTATAAACTGTACCCACTGGTTTGTTCTATGCTGTGAACACAGTATCAATAGCAAATATTAACAATCTCTCTAGCATTTATGATATATAGGGTAAGTAGGCAAGGATACCATAACTCACACCTTTAAACCAATCACAGTCGACCAAATTCATAACTCACTACCTTTAAGCCCAATCACGGAAGAGTAAATTCATTATTTTACAGTTGTTGGAATTATTTTCCATATCCAAGTAAGCCTTGAGAATGTACCTATTTCAAAATATTTTCTCAAACGTACTTCACTTATTTTGAAATATTCCTGATATGAGAGTTACAGAAAAAGTATAGTATTCAACTTGCCAGAAATGATTATCACCCGTTTGAATAATATATTTTCACTTTCAGCCTGTATATCTATGTATATTTATTCTAATTGAAAGTTCAGAATTTTAAATGGCTAGGAATTTCTGTCAACATATGAAAATTTCAAAAATGAGAAGTATTTTCGAAAATCCTGTTTTTTTTTCTTGGGCATGGGCTTCCTCCAAAAATCACCCTAAAACCGCCAATTTAAGGTATGATAGATCTCACAAACATTGCAACCAGCATATTTTCCAAAAATAACTACATTTTATTTCAAATGTATTTTTTCTTAAACACATGAAATAAAATTATTTATCCTTTAGTGCATATTGGCAAAAACTAGAATTCTTTTGGCGTTTTATTCTATTTACAATGAAAATAGTACGGAAAATTACTCATCAAAATTGTGGGATTTCATTGAAAAACAATATAACAATTCTGGAGACTGCAATAACAGACGACAACGAGTCATCATATTTGCGAGTTTCTGAATCTACAAATAACAAGAAACCAAACAGAAATAATTCCATCAGCTATAAATTGAAACCTGAAGAATAGATTCTAACGCGATGAAGTCAAAAAAATGTATTCTAGATGATGTTGATCGACACTTCCATGAATGGTTTTCACTAGAAAATCGAGTTGAAAGATTTCATCCAAAACAATAATAGTTTGTCCACTAGTCGGTTGAAGAAGACTATAGACTATTCCTTAAAAAATACAAGGAGAAATATAAGAAACGATAAATTCTGTTCTACATTGAGAAACAGCTTCCCAACAGAACTTTGTATTGTCCATTTTTCTGTATATTTGGCACCTGTCAAATCCAACTTTGAACAAAACACATTGATAGAATTGATATTCATTTTATAAGAAAAAATCCAATTGGACATGTCAATACTAGAAACTTTACCACCTCAGACGTGCGACTTCTTTTTCCCTGTTCATAAAAGAGGACATATGCCTCTCTACTCAAAAGTGATTTTAGTCAAATTGGTGACATGTGTGAATCATTATGTTCTTGCCACGTGCCAGTGTAGGGGAGTCTGCAGTATAATGTGTAATACCCGCAATAATTATTCTAGAGGCAACATTTAATTTGATTATGAATCTTTCCGATAAAATCTCTTCAAATAAATTACTAAAATACAGAGAAACTTATGGATTGATATGGACTTTATGCATTTTTTAAATTCTTTGCAACTAAAACACGTCAGTTTTTTCATCTTCATCTAGAGTTTTCGTCAATTTCCATTGAGACTGGATATCAAAGGAACTCCTGGGCTTCCTGATGAGTGTAACCCATGAATTGAGGGGAAAATCTTTGAATCCGACTTTTCAGGCCGATTGTGTTTACTACTCTGTCAGATGAATCTTCTGGACCATTCTTTGATAAATTCTGTGAACGCTTCAATTCGATTTTTTTGTTTTGTTCAGATTTGGATTCAACAGTGGCTGAATATACAGAAAAGTCGACAGTACGAAGTTTTATTGAGAAACTGTTTCTCACTGTTGAAAATAATCTTCTATTTCTTCTTCAAGAAGTAGTCTGTAGTCTTTATAAACAGAAAATTAACAATTTTATATCTATATATATTTTGGTCGTCTCTCAAACTCATCAAAATAAAAAAGAATATTCTCTGCCTCAGATTAATCAGGATTTTTAATACAACTTTTTTCCTGCTACCATCAAAATATTCTGGATGAGTTCTGAAATACCCTCTATATGGTGCATGAAGAAATAACAAAATTAAGGGAAAAACACAAATTTCTAGTTTACTACCATGCTTTCTCTTTTCCCTCTTGCTCATTTCTTGAATGATGATCTAATAATCAGTTTTTTTGCATAACACATAAATAGAATACTGTTCAGGGGGTTCTTTCATCGTTAAAGTAAACAACGACGTACGAGAAGAACAGGGACAATGATTGCCATTGGGTGTGTTTCAAGTAGGCTGATCTCTTTACCTAAACAGTTCAATTTCCTGGATCATGAATGAAGTATTCGTAAGGCAACATCCAAATCATCCTAATCCTAAGTCGAACGGTGCGGTGAAATCTTGCTTTCGCGGCCTCAAAACGAAAGAAATCAGTTCTATGCCACCTTTTACCTCAAAACCCTGATGGGATCTTGTAACCAACTTATAGCTTCATATAATACATAAGTGAACAAAACCCATCAGAGACTTTTGGATTTTGATTATTTCAAAATAAATATCTCAACAATAATTACTCAAAACCGAGTTTCAATTTTCTCGATAACAGAGTTTTTACTATCACCCTCTCCATCTTTACTTTCTTGACTAGACTGACTTGGCTCCTTCTTAGGCATATAATCATCCAAATCGACATTCTCGAATATTTGGTTTTCGCCAAAACTAACTCGCTTCGTGTGGGTTTTCGTGCCGCTGGGATAGACTCTGGGTATAGGAGGGTTGGTTTCCTTGTTAGTATTCAATATCGGCCTGCTTTTATTTATGACTAAGTAGTTTAGCGGTACCACCCCGGACTTTCCTTTGCATACCGCAAAGGCCCAGCCGGAATTCTTCAGGTTCATTTCCTCTTGGATATAGGTGGGGGCCAATGTGATCATGTCATTGGTTTGGAAAGTTAGCTCGTTGGGAGCTGTTGCGATGAAGTCGAAAATTGCCTTTGCTCTTATGCCAGAGGATTTCCAGTTTGTTGGGTCACCCTTGTCTGAAATATACAAACAATAAGTACAATAGAAGAGCAATAACAAGTCTAAGTATAATCTTCCAAGGATAATTTAATAATAATGACATTATTTCCATGATGACCTCCTACCACGTAGCAACGGCTGCATCCATCAATTTATTGAAATTATTTTTATACAAATCCAAGAGGACTAAAACGGAAGGTCTTGGACCTCTTAAACTTCGAGGTGAAGAAATACAAGTGTCGGGGGAGGTCGGTCAAATATCTGGGAGTGATTCTAGATTCCAAACTGACCTAGAACCAACATTTGGATAGGATAAAGAGAAAAGCGGAGGTAGCACTGATGCTTGCCAGAC
>WOGR01008770.1:0-11336 GCA_015342045.1 Leptinotarsa lineolata | reverse complement strand
AAATGAACGGGTTTTTTACCTTGGCAATGACGATAATCTCTAATTCATATCTATATTTTGATATTTTTCCCATTATAACTATTATCATGCAGTGTTTCTAGATTCAGAGCATTTCACTGAATTCAGATGGTATTTTTGCTACAATGTGCAGCAATTTTATTCGAAAGGATTCAAGACAATCAACCTTAGTGATTTCACCATGTCATGAGTAAAGCTTTTTGATTCGAACTTTATCTAGTAATCATCAAAAATTTACGGTAACCGCCTGGTCACATATAATTGGAAGGTTTCATATTATAGCTTCATGTAATTGCTCAGAATATAATATCTGGGAAAGATGAATTTATATTTTCGCCATCAATTACAGCTGTGAATTACAACTTCCATTTGTCAAAAATCTTGTAAGTGGACTGTCCTAAATGAATAAATCATACCAGTGTGGATAAATCCCAAATCACGTCTATTTGTCTTACTTTTTTCCCGAGATTATTGGTCATAGTGCATATGTTGCCCAACATGGGACTGTTGTTCGTATACTTGGATAGAGTTATCACTGAAAATGGAAATAAACCATCAGAAATGATTTCACGGCCTAGAAAAAATGCATTATTGTCTTTTGAAGAGAGGTCCCTCTCATGAGCATTCAAAAACGCCAAAATTAGCCGTTAGGTTCTACTGGTGTTATTCCAAGGACCAGTTCATTGAATAGAACTATAACAGTTATGAAAGATAATATGTCTACTAATATAAAAGAAGAAGAAACCCACAAAGTTCAAGGTTGTCGTCACTGACCTCCCTAAATCTGGGAACAGTATCTAGTCTGGGGCAACACCAAATCTGAAGCCTTCTTTGAATTTGGGGGTAGCATCAAGTTTGGAGCGACGTCAATAATAGATTCAGATAATGATTCCTCAACTTATGGAACATTCCCAAGCTGTCTATCACTCTCGTATTTCCCAACAGTTACAGCGCCTATTCGGGGTGTTGTGCATCAGAAAACCTAAGTCGATTAGTTTCTCAAAAAGTATCTTCTATTTTAGATAATAGGTTGAATAGGTGATAGGCGTATTTTGCGTGATTCTGCCATTCTGCTTCTACAAATTCATTAAGAACAAATATGAGACCAAGCGACCACCTGTCAAAATCAGATATTTATTTGTAAGAAAAGCAACGAACCATATAGACAAAATTAGAAATAAGCAATAAAAACCTAAGATTGATTCTGCATGCATTTTGGTGGGTGTAGCATCTTAAAGGAGTGTTCTGAGGAACAGATTAATATAATCCACACCATAAGCTCATGAACGATTGAACGTCAAAATTGCAGTCAGATTAGGGTGAACTGCCAGAATTATTGCTATTTTGGAAGTTTCACTTTGGAGTTGAAATGCTTCAAATGTGACACACTTGGCCTTGTTCAAGTCAATTAATAAAGCATTATGACATTAACAAAAATATGTTGTTTGGTCACCATTTAAAATTGTAGGCATTTTCCATTCAGATTCAAGTTCTGATTCGGGTCATTATACTGTGGCTTTGGATGGTTTTGACTGATAAGTGAACAAAGCTTTGACACGGAAGATGTAGAAATACGATTCAATGACCTATCGTATTAAGTTCTTAATATAATACGATAACTTGATGAGCAAATACGTTCTGGTCAAAGTAGAGTCAAAGTTTATTACTAGGGTTTTTCATGCTGTTTAAAAAGTGAATGTGGCTTCTAAGAAATAACGAACTTGTTTATTTACGTTGCACCAGTCTCATTAGGGTTAAAAGTTATTCGCTCTCTGATCGATCAAACATCGAGTAAGTAGGAATAATATAAAATAAGATTATAACCAACATCAAGTCACAGAATAATATAACTACATATTATTCTGTGACCATGTATCTTCTAGTAAAGACGAGTTCTTAAATTCACCGATGACTCCATCGATTGATTCGAAGGATTCATCTATTGGTTGAAAGAAGAAACCATCGGGAAATTTTGGATTTAATTGGAAAACTCACTTTTAACTATATGGTATTGCAACATAAGCTCCATTTTCAGTCTGTGCACCGTGACCAGTAATCTCAGGGTGGAAGAAATACTGATAGAAGTAGTTTCGGATTTGTCCATGAAAACCTTGGATAACTGAGGGCATAAGGACATTATTAAAGAATATGCATGATTCGAACAATTCAAAGTCTCAACAAAAGTTGGAGCACCATAGAGAGCACTTGCTATATTTGGGGAAAATGCGGGGCTTTAACCTCAATCAGTTCCTGTTAAGAGTAAGGAGGTTGCAGAAAACAGGATTCACCTACCCAAAAGATAAAATGGTCCTCAAAGAGCCCTTGGTAAACTGCACTCTCCAATCTTACTTTCAGCCTATGTTGCTGCCAAATATTTCAATATTGATGTAAAACATGTATCAGAAAAAGCATACCATTTTCTTCAAAGACTGTAATTATTTTAGACAGCTCACTGTACGCATAAATTTTTAATGTACATTATGATTTGACAGGTGGTCGCTTGGTCTCATATTTGTTCTTGATCAATTTGCAGAAGCAGAATGGCAGAATCACTCAAAATACACCTATCACCTATTTAACCTATTATCTAAAATAGAAGATACTTTTTGACAAACTAATTGACTCAGGTTTTTTAATGCACACCCCGAATAGGCGCTGTAACTGTTGGGAAATATGGGAGTGATAGACAGCTTGGGGATGTTCCATAAGTAAAGGAACCATTATCTGAATTCATTATTGACGTCGCTCCAAAGTTGATGCTACCCCCAAATTCAAAGAAGTCTCCAGATTTGGTGTTGCCCCAGACTAGATACTGCTCCCAGATTTAGGGAGATCAGTGACGACAACCTTGAACTTTGTGGGTTTCTTCTTCTTTTTTATTAGTAGACATATTATCTCTCATAACTGTTCTATTCAATGAACTGGTCCTTGGAATAGCATAGAACCTAACAGCTAATTTTGGCGTTTTTGAATGCTCCTGAGGGGGACCTCCCTTCAGAAGACAATAATTCATTTTTTTCTAGGTCGTGAAATCATTTCTGATGGTTTTTTTCCATTTTCAGTGATAACTCTATCCAAGTATACGAACAACAGTCCCATGTTGGGCGCCAGATGCACTGTGACCAATAATCTCAGGAAAAAAAGTAAGACAGACGTGATTTGGGATTTGTCCACACTGGTATGATTTATTCATTTAGGACAGTCCACTTATAAGATTTTTGGCAGATGGAAGTTATAATTTACAGCTGTTATTAATGACGAAAATATAAATTCATCTTTCCCAGATATATTCTGAGCAATTACATGAAGCTATAATATGAAACCTTCCCATTATAAGTGACCAGGCGGTTACCGTAAATTTTTGATGATTACTAGATAAAGTTCGAATCAAAAGGCTTTACTAATCAAATTGTGAAATCACTAAGGTTGATTGTCTTGAATCCTTTCGAATAAAATTGCTGCAGATTGTAGCAAAAATACCATCTGAATTCAGTAAAATGCTCTGAATCCAGAAACACTGCATGATAATAGTTATAATGGGAAAAATATCAAAATATAGATATGAATTAGAGATTATCGTCATTGCCAAGGTAAAAAACCCATTCATATAGACAGGCTTGATGATAAATATTGTTTTTCTTTCCATAGTTCTACAAAATATAACCGCTTTGTCCATTAAATAAAATTAGAAACGTCTAATTGAAGATTTTTATTTCATTCATCAATTACCTATTAGATATTTCATCAATTACATATTTCAAAATTTTTTGATATCGTTTACACTATAATCAAGGAAGGGAAAAGTTAATTGTATTCTGAATGAAAAATACAGAATTATTGTTTCTTAAAATTTAAAATTACTAATAGAAAGCATTCATTGGGTTACCATGTCTACTTTGAAATTTTGCAGTGATTCATTTCAACCAAAAATGTAAAACATCAATGTTCAAGGTGAACTAAGGCTCTGCTCATCATGAGGATATCTGATGATATCCTCTTTCAGTAAACCTCATCCTGTTGTCCAAACGAAAGGTTCCAACCTATCATTAATATCCAAGTAGTTGTTCAATGTCTCCATAGATTCAAGTGTTTGATTCAGTAACATATGACAACGATTTAGTTGATGAGTTAGCTCTGCAACTTTTGTTAACTTTTCAGCATATTTCGAAAAACGACGTTGTTTTTCTGTAGTTGCTACTACCATTTTCGCAACTTCAATGTCAACCTGAAATCAGAATCGGGTTGAAAACAAATGTATGATTGATAATTTGAAAGATGTTATTTACTGAGAAAATTTAAATGATATATTAAATCAACTAAATCTGAGGTGAAATGAAACAGCAAATTCAGATTAGTCTTTGAAATAGTCACCCAAACAGAGAAACAAACTTTTTGAAACTTCTAGCTATGTCGATAGATAAAAAAGTCTTATAAGATTCATAATAATCAACCCTTTCAAAATTATTTCTCATAAAGTATTATAAATTTATTGACTACCCCGAAACATAGAACATTTACATTGAAAAACCTCACATTATACAATAATTAAAATTGGTAAACCATTATTCTCCAATAACAAAAAAAGGTTGCACATTAAAAACTATTTTTGATGTGTGTCATCGTACAGAAGTGCAGAAGGGTACATATTTTTATTTTTGTTTCTTGAAAATTCTGAGTTTAAAAGTGGATATTTCAACTGTAATCTATTAATTATGAAATTTTGACTTTGAAATCAGAATTTTCAAGAAACAAAAAAATGGGGCCCTTTTCATTTTATACAATGACCTACTTTTTTTATTTGAAGACATGGACCTCAGGCTTCTCTGGAGAAAATGATCAGCATTGAAAAATATTTTTTTTGGAAAATTCTATTGCTTGTCTGTCTTCTTTTGCCTGTCTGTCATGTATTTATTTAATGATGTATCATTATCTAAAAGTATACTTTTAGATAACGATATACTTACTTCTCTCACCCTGTGCAAAATCTGATTCTGTTCAGTAGCTACCACATTTGCAGCAGTTGTCAGATGGTGTTGATAACGCATGCATAAATTTCGAAAAGGAGTTGGATCTAGCCTCTCCAGAACTTCTGGATCCCTAGCAGCAGGCAAGCTTAAGGTAGCTCGCATTATAGGTAGAAACATGGGAATGCTCTGAAGTCGGACAATTTCAGGGTCTTTTTCGGTGCCTGGATTGTTAAGTGCTGCTCCTCGAACAACAACTATATTGTGTGTATTGTTTTTCAGTTTTGTTTGTTTAGGTTGTTGTGGTTTGCGATCTCTAGACTTGGATTTGATAAGTTGTTTGTTAGTCAATTTAGGAGAGTCTGGAATCATAATTGTACTTATAATTATAATTAACAAATTTTATTTCAGTGTTACCCCCAATTGGTCGATTCACGGTATAACTTATGTATGGTAGATCTACATCACTGCAGACACTGGGGCCAGGAGATATCGAACCTGGTCTGCCATTTTCACCAATTTCAGTTGATTCACTAGCTCCTCCAGGATTTGCTATGGTATGTTGACGTCGAAAACCGATAGTTTTGTGACCTTCTTTAATCAAGCTACCCTGCCTTTGTGTTCCTTGGCTACCCGATTGACTAGAATGTTCAGAACCCATTATCTCAGTTGAAGTATTATTAACCTGCTATTGTAACAATATCAACAGTTTTACTGGAAATCCTCGAAATTTTCTGAAAATAATCTCTTAATCAAAACCATCCGACAATATCATAAAAAATTCGTACATTCTAAAAGTTTTTAAGTCCCAGCATTTTATAAACAACAAACAGCTGTAGCTATACTCCAGGTTCCAGGCAATGTTGCATGGATGCTAGAAAGATTGGTAACGTTTTCCCAGAATCAATAGTAATATAAAGTACTAGATTTTTAAAGTATCATAGGGCTCGCCGCAGGAGTAATTTTTCCAGATATCTATTATTTTTCGCTGAAAATATATTACTTTTCCAGGGCAATTTTCGTTAAATCGTCCATATCTAGATTTCTTTTGTAGTACATTGTTTTCTGAGTTGGTTACTATATTCATTTGTCGTTAGTGTCAGTTGCAACCTTATTTATTCCATGCAACAGCTTTCGGATTATTTCAGTGAACAAATGGCACATAAAACTCAAAAGTAAATGGAAAATACTATCAGAGACACATCCCCACAATTGATCCTAATGACAATCATATAGGGTAACCGAATCTAAAAAAATAAAAGAAATCGTTGGTCGGGAATTCATTTTTATATGGTTAGCTGCCGATGGTATTGACTCTCGGAAAAAGTTTCTTGGTACTATATTCATCATATCATAAACTAGAAACACGTTCATTTTGGAAGCTAATAAAATTTGTCAGGTTGTCAGACTAGAAACGTTTCGATACTAAATAATTGCTTTTTACGAATTACATAATTCATAAAAAAATATGAATATTATTTCCTTAGCTAGTTTGGAGCTTTTGCGAACTATTATATTCATTACAATGTATATTTTTGTTCTGTGCAATGACTGGAATCAAGAACAAATTTATTTTATATTTCTATGGACTCAGAACACCAATAGTTCATGTGTTCTGTGGCCATGAACCATAAATTTTCTAAAATAAATAAAGAGCAGAGTGTAAATTAATTATAATTATAATGGCATTCAACTTTTATGGAAGATAACACAAGGGAACAAAACTCAATTGTTTTTTGGTTGCGTGGAATTTCATCTACCGACCCTTTTTTTTAACAGCTCTAGTTTTTGAGATACAGCTATTGATCATATGTGTGTACTAGTTACACTTGATTTCATAAACCTGGGTGATTCTTTATAAATTAATTTTTTGTTACAATGTCTACATCGAGAAATATTTGTTAAAACGATTCCAACTATTTCTGTAACATCTGTGATAAAAATTGTGGACTGAACTCTGTCCATCCAACAATTAAAGTAACCCAAAAAATAATAGATGCGTGATCGAAGCATGATCACCACGCACATTTGCATCTTTTGGGTAAAATAAACAAGCCTCTTTACGCCGGCCAATCAGATTTAACTGCAATCGGCTGGCGGAATTCACTTAGGTATATTGCTACAGGATCGGAGTGGTGAGTTATATTTTAACGCCTGTGGTCAATTACTGATACAAACATCAACTTACTTTTGTTACTCCAATATTGATATTCTTTTTTAGTAATACGTTCACAGAACGTTTTTAACCCTCATGAAATATTGTTAATATCATGTAGTTGACCCACTTAGGATCCTTCTAGGTTTCCAGGGTAGCTGGTGATTTTTATGTTAAGAAAATACTAGAAATACAAATTGTTCATTTTGAAATATTTATTCGTGTCTCCAAATTATTATTTTATTCTTCCTTCTTTTTCGGCAATATTTTTTTGAGATTTGAAATTCACATTTATATATTTTAATGTATAAAATAATCTTACTCTACCATATAACTTCAAAGGGTGAGATATTGGAAATTTTCACATGGATGGTTATAATCAAATTGTTCAAACAATGATGCAAATTCTGCAATGACATTCGTTCCTGCAATAAGATTCTCAAAATTGCTTTGGAAGTTTACTTCCAAGGAGGAAATAAAATAAACAAATTCATTTTTTGGCATCCTAAAGTAACCGAATGTGTCAAGAGTTCCATATACGTCCTAACAAAAGCAAAGCCAAAAGCAGAATGTGAAAGTCTGGCACTTCCCAAAATGGCGAACTCATCAACGCGACGGATATGCGCGAACTTCTTCCGCCAAGCGAAGTGACATTGCTGATTGTTATCTATGCTGTGGCCTCGCACTCTCTTAGAACGAACGTGTCGTGAGTTGCGCAACGAAAAACGAATTAAATTACAACAGATTGCTGGATTTGGGTTACCTATACTCTTTGGATGCTTCAAAGTAAGTGTTTATTTTTTTATATTTACAATCTATTTATGTATCGAATACGGTAAATATTCGTTTTGAGGACACCCGGCGATTTTGAAAAAATTTTTGAGTGTACTAACGTATTTTGATGCGCAGATTACGAACCCGAAATAAATAAGCGGCGATCTCCCTTATTTACAAAGTTACGG
Source organism: Leptinotarsa lineolata (assembly GCA_015342045.1). NCBI lineage: Eukaryota > Metazoa > Arthropoda > Insecta > Coleoptera > Chrysomelidae > Leptinotarsa > Leptinotarsa lineolata. The sequence goes on along the minus strand of WOGR01008770.1, from coordinate 3,237 downwards.
CCCTTCAAAGTTCAGAAAAGGGCAACTTTTCAGCCTTCTTTTTCACAAGATAAACTTTTTAAAAACAAGCATTTATTCACTAGGTCACCTTTACACCTTATTCCTCCTTACAGCTTACACCTTCAACAATCAACATTTTCCTTATGAAAAACATGATTTAAAAACCAATGCTTTTTCTGGTGACATTCTTCTATTTCTAGATTAGTTACTAGTGACATTTCAGAAAAAAGCTGTTGGTATTTGCCGCCGCCTACTATTTCAAATTCGTAGATTAGGATTTTTAGTTTGACGTGAGTGATAAGAAAAACACAAAATGAATTTGAACGAAATTAATAATTTACTGAAAGTAAAAGAAAACTCATTTATTTTTTTAATTTCAAGTAATAGTGTTTCCAGCAACAATACCTTGTACCAATTGCAATGAAGAGTGCAAATTGAATTATGACACTTTACTGTATAGATGTAACAAAAAAACGGAAAATCAAAATACCGAAGAAAAAAGATCAGTACATTTGTTGTAATTTTAGAAAAGTGCTATAATGGGAACCTTCTTTGAATGACAGCATCAGTCGTACCAACTATGCCATTAACCTTAAAAACGTAAATTATAAAGATATATAACCAAAAAGCAGCTCCATACATTTTTTAACATTTTGATTGGATACAGTGAATATATCGAGATTGTCTGCGAGATAGTTCGGCTCCGGTTTACTTACCTTTTCCTTTCGTTTATATTCACGCAAAATTTTCGTTGTTGAAGTGTCCCTTTACTCAACTGCCAATCTCCTAATACACCAAAGGTGAGCACATAATTTCATTTAGTCATTGGACAAATTAGTTATTATCAAGATAACTTTATATCATCCGATACCATCCTAAACTAAGCAAAATATTGAATGCCTATGGACCTGAACAAAAAGGTAATATGACGATAAGAACGTGGCCCAAAATCTTCAGTATTAGTACGGGAGCTTGCTGTAAACATAATGAATAACGTTACACCTGATAAATCTGAGGATCCTTCTTTGGTTGACATCCTAAATTTTCTCAAAGGTCTCGACAGGAAATTTCATAAAACCCAAGCTACACTAGCTGAATTGAAAAGTGAGGTAGCATGCGGTATTCAGAAAATATCGTCTCTAGAGGAGAGAAACGCTCACCAGAAAAAAGAAATGCAATCATTGGATTGCAGTATTCGTTGAAATAACCTAGTGGTGTTTGGCATCCAACTCGAGGATAAACTAGAAGCACTTGCCTTACTTAGTACCTTGCTAGAGGTACAAATTGAACTGGCTGACTTGAACAACTTATTCATATTTACAGACAAAGATAATAGGAAGATACTGAAAATTGAATTGCCGTCCTACTGGAAAAAAGTCGACATACTCCGAAACACATATAAACTGAAGAACAAAAACATTTTTGTAACTAACGACCTGAGCCCTGAAGATCAGCTCGTCCATAGATCTCTGAGGAAACATTTCAACACTGCCAAGGAAAACGGAATAAAAGCGACTATACGAAATAATCTACTGGTCAACAATAAAAACACTTATTCTTTAACAGACTTGGAACGAAACCTGAGGTTTTTGCGCAGCGAAAAGCACCCATCAGAGGATAAAGACGAAGGTGTGAATATAAGAAAAAATTGTTCTTCCACCGAGGACACATCTGCCAAACGAAATCTCAGACATAGAGTCCATTTCACCCGGACTAAACCCCTCCAAACAAGATAAATAAGTAGTTGATATTACCTTTTTTCGCTTTTTTTTCAATAATTGTATCGATTCATTATGTTTTTCTCATTTTCCCTCTTGTAAATTAAACTGATTCCACTGCATTATTATCAACCACTGAGTATTTTGTTCACTAATCAATCAAAATTCAATGACAAAATCTTTCAGTTTTGCCCACTTGAACATGAGATTCCTGTTCACTGGGTTCGACCAACTGAATGATTATATTTTTAGAGAAAACATGGATATTTTTGGTGTTACTGAGACGTGGCTGAATTCATCTTCAAGCTCGGACGCAGTTAATATAAACTCCCATCAGTTAGTACGTGCCGATAGAGATGGTCGAGTTGGAGGAGTTGCCTTTTTCATCAGTAATAAAATGATTTTAAAAACAATCTATTGCCATATTAGGTCGCATCTGGAACAGCTATAGATGTCTACGTCTCTACGTTATAAAACTTATATTTTTGGAGTACTATATCGTCCTCCTTCCGGTGACGTCAATCAGTGCTCAAGCGAACTCGAAGATATCGTGGCCAACTTATTACCTTCCTTCGATTTTTTTCTCGTAGCCGGTGATCTTAATATAGACATTCTCACAAATGACCGACGATGCCACCTCCTATTAGATTTATGCAATTCTTCCAGTCTTCATCAAATCATTGAGGTGCCTACTCGCATAACTTCCAATTACCAAACACTGATAGACATCATTCTTGCCTCGGACAAAGATAAAGTGTCGTGTATTGAAGTCTCTGACGTAGGTGGAATATCCGACCATATGGCTATTTCTTGCAAGATCACCATCATCCAGCTACATTTGAAAGTCGAAATCATTTTCGCAGCTTCGATCACGAACTATTTCGTAATGATATCCAGAATATCAAACTTCTATCAGCTTGATGATGTTAACGAAATGTCTATGGTTTTGAACGAAAATATTATCCAACAATTCGACAGACGCACCCCCGTCCTCACCAAAAAAGTAAACAAGCCACCAGCCTCTTGGCTGACTTATACTATCAAGGAAATGATTGCTCTCAGAGACCGTGCCTTCAAGAAATTCGAGCTAACTCATTCTCCTACTGTTTGGAATAGTTATAAAGATCTGAGGAACTACACAACTGGGGCTATCCACCGTGAAAAAAAAGCATACCTCGATTTTGTTCTTTCGAAGAAAAATTCTAAAGCAACTTGGAACACATTGAGATCATTAGAAATTTTGAGAAAAAATAGCAATACAGAAATCCCGAATAACTTAAATGACGCGAACCTCATTAACGTAAACTTCAGAGCGTTCAGAGCGTTCAAACTATCGAATTTCACTATTAGAACGATACCGTTCTTCTTCAGTAATTGATAAGCCTTTTCATTTCGATGCGGTCTTGTCTGCAGTTATATAGAGCTGCCTGAGTCGTCTCGAAAGTTATGCAGTCGGCTCAGACAATATCTCACTCCTAATGATCCATCTCTTAGATAGTTATCTATTGGATCCGTTAAC
>WOGR01008769.1:0-11676 GCA_015342045.1 Leptinotarsa lineolata | reverse complement strand
GCGCTCGTATGTCAAAACGTTCTGAGTACGTATAACCTCAAAAATGTCCAACTTTACGATAGAGCTGTCAGTTGCCAGATTGCAAAACTGGGGTTGCCAAATCTCAAAACATAAAAAGCAACCTAACGTAACATATTTGAGAAACCCTTGGAAGTATAAATAAAATTACATTTTAGTGGTGGAATGTTAGACATAGATTACAATACTGTTAGCACCTTTTTAGGCATTGGAACCCGAAATTATGACAATTAAAAGTAGGTATTGTAATTTTCGAACGACAAGAATTATTTATTTTATCGAAAGTAATAGCACAAGATCTCCAACTTTCATCGATAAATTTCCATATTTCCAAAATGCAAGTTTCGGTTATGAGCTTGAGGTGAATTTTCAGTTTTCTCAAAAAATATTTATTTATTCAACAATTTCTATTTTGTTCACTTCAAAGTAATTCCTCTTGTGCCAGTGTTTTCATAATCCTCGAAACAGTTAATATGCATTTTCATTGTTATATTTGTATCATTCACTGAATCAATGCCACATGAATTCTCTTATTTCATATTCAGGTTGAAAAACTCTTCGTGTGATTTTCATTTTGCGGATATTCATATGTGTTGTTTATATTTTGTTATCATTTATATCATATATTTTCAAAATCAATAATGTTATTTGAAATTGTTCATAACCGCGGACAGCTATTGACTCTGCAGGTAATCATCATTTATTTGTATATTCTACCCAAAATTATAATGTATCATTTTTTTATGAATAAACATATTATTATTATATTTTTTCCATGGTTGCGATGGTCGGGCCCTATCCCCAGCAGCCCCAATACATTCGGCAGGGCGCGTCAGCATTGTAAACCAACGACCAGTGATCATTGGGTCAGAGAACCATATGTCCTGAGTGAGCCTTCTGCATTTATCCGACTAAGATTTCTGCCTTAGTGCGGCAAACCGGCATGGTTTTCAGATTCGAGAGTAGAGAGGGCATCATTACATCAAGGACTCCAATAATAATCAGAGCAACCATCCTAACAGATAGAATCTGCGGAGTTCGAAGAGAAAATCTCGATATTTCATTCTATTTTTCTCTGCTTTTCGGCTGATATTCATCACGCCAGGAGCTGAAAACTCCATGACAAATATCGTCTTGCTCTGGTGGTCGAGAACTACATCAGGTTGGAGAACGAATAATTCCAATAAATTCGGCACTTATCGTTCCTCACAACGGATTCAATATCACTCGGGGCGTAGAGCAACACCGGTGTCTCGGAAATATCGTGTGGATATAGGCTGAGACCGCATCTGCTTGACATGCTGATAGTAAGTGCATTAGGATCTCAGATGCCTGGCGATGACCCTACACCTTGTGTCTGGAATCTCTATACCCATCACGCGACTTCGGTGGACTAAGATGTTGAATACACCATCCTTGCAGGCCATAATAAACTCCTCAGTTTCCGACCTTAGCCCACTCGACCTGTGGAAAGCTAAAATCAGGCGCTTTGATAAGCCGAAGTCTTCAATGTTGTTGAAGAAGACCCTATGAATTGGCTCATTCTTGTGTTGCCGCAGAAGTGAGGTGATCTCTGCGACTTTTATATAAGCCTTTTGCAGAACGGGTTACAACTCCGTAACAGAATTGTGATCACCTCGTTCAGTGTAGAACTAAATCGAGTTCACTGAACTCTATCGTGACCAAATGTTATGGTGAAGAGAGTTCGTCAGAGTGGTAGTTATTCAAAGCATCTCATTATTTAGTCGGGTACCACATATTGCGATATTGCGATACTGTATCAAATGCCTTGCGGTAATCGATTCAGGCCATAGAGAGGTTGAGCTTATACTGTGTCGAGTCCTACGTTACACATCTATCAATGAGCAGAGGTTCCCTTTACAACCAGCGACTCCTCTCTTCGACCCTCTCTGCTCATATCGGTTCGAACACTCGGTCGACTGCGGTTAGTATTCGTATGTATAAGATGCCCGTGAACAACTTATAACACGAATTTATGCGTGTAATCGGTTTGTAATTCTTAGGAATTATCATCATTATTATTCGTTTGTTTATAATTCTAGTTATAACCGTGATGCGAGAATTTCTTTTATGATAAACTATAGGTACTTCTTGATGTGATCGTTTCTAATTTTTTTTGTTTTCATGTAAACTGGATTCTGACAATAACGTTAACATGCATAACTGAACAATTTCTATAGGGTATCGACTAAAAACAATTTACCAATAATAATTAGGTTCATATCTGTGACAGGGAATGTATTTTTTCTTCTAGATATCTTATGGACCAACGTATATCATAAAACTCAACGCATTTGTTGCTGAAACAATGTGTAAATTTTCATTCACAAGTCATAACTTTGGTAATTGTCTGGTTCAGAAGGAATCATCGAAACACCATAAAGCAATTTTGGAATTGAAAAACTGTGGAAACAGAACCATTGTGTAAGATTTTTTATCTAATATGTTTTTTGTTTGATTTTCATATTGTCGAACATTTCAAAAACAACAAATTTTCAGAGTGGAAAATTATTATGCCGATTCCGATGATCTGACAGTTGATTTTAAATCAGGAAAGATGACGCCAAACTCCCACCTGACCATTCCGATATACTTTCATCCTAGAAAAGTTGGAAAATTCGAATTTTCCGTGCCTATACTCGTTGATTCTTCAAGGCGAACAGTAAAAATAACAGGAGAAGCAGTGAAGCTGAACATACAACTCGTCAACCCCAACGATAAATTCATCAATTTCGACTCCGTAAAACTTGGTCAAACTAAAAAATACCGTCTTCAGATCATCAACAAAACACCGACCGAAGTTAATGTCAACTTGAGTGTAATCGAAGAGCATCCAATCAGGAGGCAACATGAAAAAATAGAACCTGAAATCAGGGTTCCAGAATTACCACCGAATCCAAAAGAGTACTAGAATGTTTCACTCAATTTCAGTAAATAAAACAGTTTTTCCAGGTTACCTATGAAACACAAAAAGGAGGCCAGTTCTATGATAATATCAGATAAAAGAAGTACGACTCCGATTACTAAAAGTGAGGATACGATCAGGAAAGAAGAGAGGAGAAAACTCCAAGACATTTCTGTTCATAGGTGAAGTAGTGTGTATGATAATGGTGCCCATATAATTGTATCATTATTTTCAGAGAGGAGATCACCGTTGAGAGTTTGATAGTGAACAAAGCTAAAAAGTATTTGCTGATCCATCCCAACAACTGCGTTCAGCTTGGCTTTCATCAGAAATACGAATTCATTGTGGAATTCAAACCTACCGAACGTATCGAGATGTCAGAGAAGGTTGGTGGGAATTTCAACTTATTCAGTAACGATTTATTTTCCTAAAAAGCATACATGTTTATAATAGTACAAAAGCGATTATTCAGAACTATAACATAACTAAGTATAAACAGAGCCCAAAAAAAAGTAAATCAAAACTGAAACATGAAAAAAAATAGATGACTGAAATACTTTAAATATCTATACATACACATATATTTACACATACAGTGTGTAAAAGCCAAATGGAATAAATTCATTATTTCAGTGATTGTATATATTTGAATTAATCACAAAACACGTCAAATGTAAATTATAATTTGACATTCTTCAACGTAAAAATTCCACCCCTTCCTTCAACCCCCTTCGAATGACAGGAACAACCCCCAATTTTTTAAATAAGAAGTATAGGTTTGTGATATATCGTTTGAAAGGTCTCTTCATGCTCTATTCAAAAATGTTATTGCTTTCAAGTTTATTGCAACAATTGAAATGAAATAAATTAAAATCACGTGGTTACCGAAATTCGATAAAATACACTCAAAAACTAAAATGTGATGCAAAACGTAATAAAATGTAGACTACGAAAATGAACTATGGATGTTAACGAAGTAGATGTTCGAAATGTTCACGGCGAATGTCTTGACAACATCCTAATCTCAGATAAAACTGTCTTCTAACATTATTTAACATGTCAGGCGTGACCGACCTAATCGCAAGCATTATTTGTTCTTTTGAGTCATTCAAATCTGAAAATTTAGTTTTGTACACATTGCTCTATTATAAAAAAAATCTATTGATGAAAGATCAGGTGATCGCGCTGGCTATTCAATCGATCCTCGCCTCCCTATTCACCGATTGAGAAATGTTGTATCGAGGTATTGCCGGACAATAACTTGGTAATGTGATGGTGCTCCATCCTGCTGAAATCATATCGTATTCACTGGAACTTGGAAGTTTCCTGGATCAGGATATCACCGCGCCAACTCCACAACGATAAGCTCTTCTATTAAAATCAACTTCCATGAGCTCCTGAGTAGGTATCATTTTATAAGGATGTATTTTATTGTCTTTTAATATTGTTACTATCGATGTAAGGCTTACACCGAATGTAGTGGATGCCTATCTACTCGATGTATGTGGATTTTCCTCAAACTCAAGCATCACATCTAATTTTCATCACCTATTGCATTGACAGCTGCTTTTTTATCTGCCCCACATGACCAAACTCGCGAAATTCTCTATGACTAAGTTACTTCTTGGTGAGCTACTTCCTATTGTGTTCGGGTTTTATCTCCGTAAGCAATCATTTGTAAAACTGTTATTTCATGCATATTCCTTAATCTAACCATTTGTCAGACTTGAAGTTAACGAACTTCAAACTTAAATTTAAATACCGACAACTGATGTTATAACATAAAAAACAATTTGACAAGGCATTTTAAACTAACGTTGCCACGGAAATTATTTACACTTTTTTAAAGGATACCATCTAAAAAGAACATTGCTATGGTTTTTGTTTACTTTCTTATTATCAATACCCCAACATGAAATAAGTTTTGAGTATATTGCAATGAGTGTAGAGTGTATTTTATCGAATTTCGGTAACCACATGATTTCAATCTGGAGGTTTAGTTTTGTAAATATTGTTCTTTACATATCCTCATAAAAAGAAGTCAAATGATGAAAGATCAGGTGATCGCGCTGGCCATTCAATCGATCCTCGGCTCCCTATCCACCGATTGGGAAATGTTGTCTCGAGGTATTGCCGGACATTAACTTGGTAATGTTGTAGTGCTCCATCCTGCTGATCAGGATATGAATTTGCTAAACTTGGAATGACATCATTTTGAAGTAGTGTCAAATAATTATCGCCATTCAAGTTGCCCTCAATAAAAAAGGGACCGATGATATGGTTTCCTACAATCCCTGCACAAACATTAACCTTTTGGGGGTATTGCGTGTGTTCTTCTCTGATCCAGTGAGGATTTTCCGTTGACCAGTAGCGGCTATTTTGCCGATTAGCATGACCGTTAAGAAAAAAAATACACTCATCAGAAAATATAATGTCTTCTAATTTGATAATATTGTTATCCAACATGTCCATCATTTTCTTACAAAAATAAGGTCTTCTATCAAAATCGTAAGTGTCACGTAAGTGTCAGGAAACAGGAAAGTAAAAATTGTTCGCACAGGTGCAGAGCAACGAGGATATAAATATTTTTACTAACGGTAACTGAAGATTGTTTTCTTACGCGCGCGAGTACATTGTTTGTGGCAGAATGACCTAGATATAGAGGAGCGGTTCGCTTATGAATAAACGATTCGGAATACCAATAAATCTATTTTATTGTCAACTAATAGACGCCCTGCCAACCCGTAAATAGTTATGAGATTGCCACAACATATCAACTACGAGATAAGTTCGTGTGTATGCAAATTTAATATGAATTATTAAGACGACTAAGAGTAATCGCAATTGAATTTGTGCTTTATTTTTATCGATTGTCGGAGTAAATGACTTATCAGTAACTCGATACTTTTCGATTCAACAGAAATTTCTAGTTATTTATAAACTGTTCACTGATCGAATGTATACGTGGACAGCAAAATTTATGAGGAAGGAAATCAAATTTATTCATTTACTGAAATGTTCGTCTACTCAATGGGGCATAAGGAAACACTGAGAAAATAATGTAATTGATACATACAGTTTGTTCGATAATAATCTCCCCTAATTGAATCTGTAGTATTCCGATTATCAATTAATGGACCGATGAGACATAAATGAGTAATCCCTGATGAGGTAACTGAAAGGGGCGGGAGTATTTAGTTTTGTCTAGGCGGTCGGTTAGTGAGTACGAGAGTTTAATTTGTGTTTTGAAACATAGATAGATAGATAGATAGATAACTTTATTAACTACGTAAATACAATGTATATTTGTAGCAGGTCCAAAAAGATGTACATTTGGAAGGTCCTGTAGACCTAAACTCCACATGAAACAATAATATAGTAGAAGCGACAACGCCGCTTCGTCTAAAATATTTTAGGCGTGTAGGTCATATTGACTTATGCATACTGTGGAATTTTCAGGTTTATCCGTTGAATAGTTTGCCATAAACGGCTAATTAACGCTCATCATATATATTGATTGATGCAACTGTTTTTTCTTTCTTTTCAATGTATCACTATTGATAAATTGATATTAACATTTTTTCACAAAAAGAATTTGAAGCTTGAATAAGTTCCAATTATTATTTGCGAGGGCTTTCGATAACAGGCAGTGCTACCTACCCAAGCCAATACATGTCTGAGACGATCTAGCCGCATTGAAAGACAAACAAGGAGACAAAACGTTCAGTGTCAATAGAGTCATGAAGATGATAGCACTGCCTGTTATCAAAAGCCCTCACAAATAATAATTAGAACTTATTCAAGCTTCAAATTCTTTTTGTGTAAAAATGTTAATACTAATGTACCACTATTGATACATGAATATGCAAGACAATTATTGCTCTTTATATCTGAAAGGAACGAATCCTTATGACTGATACTTCGGAAGTCCATAAGAGAAAATACAGAAAAAACATCAAACAATTGGAAAACGATGTTTGTACAAAATTGAAAACGGATGAAGCCAACTGAATATTTTATTGACTGAAAGCTGTTTGCCATTCTAATTTTTCATTTTCCGAACCAGTAAACAAAGAAGAGGTAAAAACGCCGACTAGGCAGTTGTATTGTACTCTTGCCGAGACTTTAAAAGACATCGACAAAACTGAAGTGCTATGATTTGAGCTCTTCAGATCAATAAAAATTCATATTTTGTCTTCCCACACAATTCTATCTGAGTATTATAAGTGGAATATATTAAATCTTTTCCATATTGCAATCGTGGCGGAGTTGCCAGGAATACTCAATAATAGGAATTCAAAAGCGAACGGTAAACAGAAAATCGAAGTTACTTTACTGACTTGAAATATGCTGATCTGGAAAGTGAAATAGTGATATAATTGGAAAGAGGACAAAGGAAAATGATGAAATATAAATACGATTGCAAAGTAACACCATCACGTGTGAGAATATAATAATTAAGAGAATACTCGAACCTAAAACATAAGACGGTGTTGATTTATGTAGATTTACCAGGAGTTCTAGCCTATGTGGATAGTTTTAGGCCAGATGCTGGTTTTTGTATTGTCTACAAATATCAGTAATGATTCAGAACATATTAATATTCATCTGTTTAAAATCTGTTCACCAGCTGTCTCTCCTCTACGAACGACAATAGTCAGAATGCGAAACTTGCGCGAGCGGACGATTGAGGAGCTTTTAAATTTTAACGTGCAAGTATCAGCATAACGATTCAGTTATTTTCACATGAACAAAGAGAACCAGCTCATCCAGAGTGTAGTGGCGATGTAGACAAGAAGTTATCCGAGAAAGATGAAAGGGCAAGACTGAGAAAAACATTAGAGCAAATGTATTTTGGGGAGTTTATCGTCGTCGTCTACTACTCGAGATTTTATACAAACACAAGAAGATGACGATCAACCTACCAACTCTGAAGAAAGCCTCGAGGAGCCCTTGCCATCCACCTTTCAAACAGTAAGTTCTGGAACTACTATGAAGAGAGGGAAGAGAGACTTTATTACGCCTAAGTTACTTGCAGCTTCGAATTGATTCCAATTAAGCATAAGGAATTCTGTTTATATACTTTAGGCTGTAGTAGATGCTCTAGATCTTAACTGTAATGATTTTTCAATAAATGAATCTTCTATTCAACGCATTCTAACACATATTAGAAAAGATATGTCGGAAACTTTGAATTCAGATTTTCACAATCATTTGCCTGAAATGATGACAGTGCCCTGGGATGGGACCGGCTGTAACCAAACTGGAAAGTTCTTCCGGGCAAGATCAAGCTAAGGCTGTGTTAGACGCACTTCATAATTGGAACCTCGATGAAAAAGTACGAATAATGTGCTGTGACACAACTGTGTCTAATACAGGATGATTGAAAGGAGCTTGTGTACTTTTGGAACAGATACTAGATAGGGAATTAATGCTTTCTGCTTGCCGCCATCACGTTTATGATCTGGTTCCAAAATGTATGTTTGAAACAAAAGTCTTTCATGTCACAGATAGCCCTGATATCCAAATGTTCAAAAAATTTAGGGATAACCGGAAAACTTTCAATCTAGCTGCTTTTGAATCATACACTGATAGCATCAAACAATATTTTCGTGATACAGCAATGAAATATTCATTGAAATTTTATAATGAAGAACTACATAAAACATTGTACGTAACGATGACCGAAAACTGATTGAACTATCTATCATTTGAAGCGATGCATCAAGCAAGGTGGATGGCTAGATCTATTCAGTCAATAAAAATATGGTTGTTACGATCCCACTTCAAAATTAGCGTCAAAAATAAACGAGCACTTCAAGACGTTTATTTATTCATATATGTGAAACCATAGCTTGGATGGAGGCACCAAATCTATCATTATGCTTTTTATCGAGGCTTGAGGAATATGAAACTGTTGACAAAGTGATCGCCAAAGCAGCCCTGAGTTTAGTCATCATCTTTGTTACTTATCAGAAGAAATCGCCATTTTATCACTCTTTGGTGACGAATTTGATGAACAAACCAAGGATAACATACTCGTAGTAAAGGATTTGTACGATTCTCGGGAAAAATACATTCTATCGAAAGATGATCTATCTGATTATATGTATGGTAAATACTCAAGTAGGAACTCATAGATTTACACTGTTTTCATTGAACTGATAAAAGAATATTTATTCTCAGAAAAATCATTGGTTGATTTCTGTCTGTAAAACTACACGTTTATTTTCTCGGTTAAAAACCGATTAGAACTTCCTATACAGATTCGTTTCTACAGCTGTAAAACTTATGCAAGATATTCGTGATTTGATAACTGCAAAGGTATGCATTTCGATATTCGAAAAAAATTGTTTTTACCCATATAAGGGACACCCTACTTATTCATCGTGAAATACTGTAGGAGAGACCGGGGCTACAATTAATACGTTACCTAATAGTAACGATGCCGTAGATAGAACGTTTTTTCTCAAAAATGGTGGTTGTTAATTGTTACCTCAGGTTTGGGGCTAGAATTAACAGGTATGGGGCAAGTATTAACAGAAGGAGTAAAAATTAATATAGGTTATGCAGACTAATATAAAGAAAAATAAATATATTCAGAACATATTTTTTTAATAATGAAAGTGTAGTTGATACAGCCTTGCATGGAACTCATATAATAACAAAATCACAAAATATCTGAACATAAACGAAATCTCAAAATATGTTTAAATATTTCAACGTAACAAAGTAAAATCTCTTTAAAATAAATATTCATCAGTCTTAAACAGGACAAATTTTTATATTTAAACTCAATTAGACATGTTACTCAAACAACATCATAAGATGAGGTAGAAAATGGCACATTTTTTATCTTAAAAGCTAGGTAATGAGTCTTGAATAGAAATCTTTAAACTTGATTATTATCGTCTTCAGACTTGAACAACGTATATAAAATGTAGTTTGATACAAAATCAACAAATAGTATCAAGGATTAGGAACTATTTTAAATACCTACGAACTCTAAGAGTATCTATTCGTATTCATCATCTGAAATACAATTCAAACAACAGAATGCTGTGATATAACCTTCGATACATTCTGCTTGAGCCCAGTCCTTGCAAGAGATGCATTCGATTAATTTACCACCTGATGTATCTTCATTATAAGATGCACCGCACAGGATACAAAAATAGTCAACATCATCGTTAGAGCTATTGCTTTCATTTATTATTCTTTTATTCACTTTTTATACTTTTTCGTCTTCAGTTACATTTCCTCTAGCCATTCCTTTACCTTTTCCCCTTATCTCCCTTATCTTTTTTGTTTTCTTCATTATGGTGCTTTGATGTGATTTTCTTCTTTTTTATTTCTCTAATATTATGTTCTTCTTCTAGAGCATTTTTTTTTCGGAGTATCGGTAAGAATAGCAGACTTTTTAGCGTGTTTTTTATTTGACGTAATTCGTTATGGAGCATTTAGTAGAGATCTTATGGTTTCAACTGCAAAATCACTAGCTCCTTCCTGCATGCCTGACGGTCCAGCTATTGGTTCACAAGATATTTGCGATATAACATCAGTCACGCTAATATCTGAATTTGTTACATCGTCTAAAACTCCAGGGTTTTTCAAATTTAGTGACGGATCATCAATATTAACGTCATCATTATCAATAGTTGGTTCAGGGACTAGTGACTGGTTTTGGTCGCTGGGATCTGGGCGGTCCGTAACAAAAGAAGACGCAAAGTCAGATTCTTGAAAAATATCTTCGTTGCAAGGCCAGATGCCAGACTTTTTAAAAGCGTTTATTATATTTGTAGGGTTTGAAGCCAACGGTAGTGATTCTTTAACAACTCCAGGGAGGTCACATATAGACATTACTTTTACCGGGTTACTGGCCATCCAAGAAGTTTGTGCTCTGTTCATTAATTTTTGAATGGCCCATAAACCCCGACATCAAGGGGCTGTAAGTGATGTGAAAAATGCGGTGGAAATGACAACAAAAATTAAAGACTAACCGGGTACTCCTTCATACCTTATAGTTGTAGTATAAAGGACCATTCGAATCGATGTTCTTTATGATCTTGATTGAGTAAAATTAATGATCATATTCAAATGTTAGTACTTGGAGATGAACAATTCACTATTCCCGAATAGTAATATGTATTTCCGAAGTTATATTGAAGTATACATAAAATGGTAATATGAAAATTTATAGTTGAATGTAACTTCACACACTTGGTGTTGAGTGACTCAACTAGTGAAGTGACCATAAAATTGAACTCATGCATTACAGTTGTCGAAAATAGTTACATCGAAGTATACATTTCTGGCTTCTAATTTTGAATATGTGAAATGAAAAATGTCAATATTGTCATGACAACAATATAGTCGTGTTTCTAGTTTATGTACTATTGTTAGAATATATAATAGGCGATGCAATCATTCAGTTGACTAGTTGATATTACGAGATATACTGAATTACCAGCCAACCTTTCAGATAAGCGTATACTGTATTTGGAAATGAATTTAATAATTAAACCCCCTCAACTATTCTAAAAAGTATGATTTTAGGAATAAATATCTAACATCTAATTGATGCAAGATGAGTTGTAGTATCAATTGAGTCAGGGATATTCCTGCTGCTTGACAACAGAAAATATCTTCAAGGATGACTGCTGATATTTGTAGATATTTTCTGACAGGCATTTGATGAATTCTACTGTCTATCAGTGAAGTATTTGGTAATA
>WOGR01008768.1:0-11676 GCA_015342045.1 Leptinotarsa lineolata | reverse complement strand
ATAGAATCAATTGAAATATTTACTAGCGACTTTCAAAATTGAAGTAGTAGGCTCAACGGCGAATTGGCCTAAAATCTCAATTTGTGCGGCTTCCGTAGGAACTCTCGGCTACTTTACTGCTTTGTTGCACATAGAACCGGTCTCTTCAAATTTTTGAACAAGGTCTAGAACATATCGGTGACTTACATTTTGGCCTGCATGCCTTTCATGAAAAACCCGGGCTGTCTTACGAGCACAGCTATCTTCAGCACCATAAATAAAAATAATTTCAGTTCTTTCTTGTAAAGTGTACACCATTACGATTGGTATTACTGTCAGTGCGACTGACACCACTTAAGAAACAGTTTAAAATCAGGAATAACTAATTCTGATAAATATTTCCACCATTTAATTTTAACTGACGCCAAGAAGCAACTGTGTTCCCTTATCTGACTTTCAGCTAAAGCAAAAAACTCTGTGTAAAAAAAGAGACATAAACATACCATTATTGAGTCAGTGGTAGCGGTTCCATAAATGGTTACATTTTGTTTTAATTCATTTTTTTTGCCCTATTTTAGGAGAACGAATCAACCAATTTCAGTTTTCTAAACGGGGTTGAGTGAGGATTTTTAAGATCTTTGAAATGATGTGTTACAAGATAGGGAGTGCCATTTTAAATTATTAAGTGGGGGTAGCTAGGGGTAAGGGGGTTAAAACTAAAATACCACTGGCACTGGTTTTAAACTTCCCCCTCGATATCTAAATTGACGTGTTTTTTGCCTACGGCAAATGCTCCTGCTAAACGAAGTACTAGGGGTGGGAAGTTTTGAAATGAAGGCACTGTATATACACATACAATATAACCATACATTCAGACATTTGTTGCATCTGATATATCAGGTTATCAACAATTTCGTTGTAGTACATCAAAAAAATAATTTATAACTTCAAAATATGTGTTCAATAAAAAGCTTTTCAAGCGTTTTTTAGGGAGACGGTAAGAATTTATGGAGTGAATGTATATTTTGTACGTCTCTGGTGTAAAATTGAAAATTTTGAATGATATATGTGTAAAACATTTCTGGCCCATTGATTCTTTGGTTTTGTTTATTTTGACATATTCGTTAAAGTTAAATTTTGTTCTTGTGTCATAGTTATGATCAATATTTGGCAGTGTTTATCTAATTTTTTTATGCAAACACACCCAACAGCTCTACCCCCTACTTTCTAATGACCAACATATTCACCAAACGACTGCCATTGATGGCCGATAGGTGTTGCCTCAACCCACCACGCTCCATCGCCCAGGTGTTTACTGATTTTTCTCTTCTGTGACACTTTCCCCGCTAATCACAACCAGTCATTTCATTTGCTGACTACAGTTTTTTCACGCCATCCTTCAGCCACCATTTTTTCCAGCCATCTATTAGGTAATTTTCCTCGCCAATCACAACCCGCAAAATTGGTCACGTGACACTTTTCCACCAACCACAACCAGAATACCCTATGTAGGTTCTGAACCTCCGGAAGTTGGTCCAGAACCATCATTGACTATCTTCCTTTCAAAAGTAGCACGAACGGTTAAAGTTAATATTTAGCCTAATACTCTTCAATGTTTGTAGGTTTGGAAAGACTGCTAAAATCATCCATTTTATTGGATTTACGAAGCCTTGGTTGCAATATTTTGACTCGGAAACGAAAAAAGTGCATCCCTCTGAAGACTTGAAACATTTACATGAAATATTGCAACACTGGTGGGATTTATTTTGTGCCATTCACTCGAGCTTGTCCCCCGAAATGGTAATTATTAAAAGTCAGTTTTTTCAATATGCAAATGAATCAGAATTTGGCATCTTAAGATATTCATTCTAATATTCACAAGCCTATTGAGGATTCTAAATTTGAATCTAAGGTGAGTTCCGTATTGGATTGTATTTAACATTGCATAGAGTAAATGTGGATTTATGCAGCCCCAATTTTCATCTTCACTTTCATTTCAACTTCAACTTTAAAATTTTCATTAAGATATAATCGATACTTTATTTAGCACTATTGTTTCCCAAACTACGCATGAACACTCATTTCATTATATCCTAGTCATAAACAATAAAGTCAGCTCAACCTTCTTTCTCAAAACAACCACTATTCTCAAACAGTGCAAACATCATGCCGACGCACGTTTCACCAATTAAATTGGCGTCTTCAGGAGATAAAGTGTACTTGTGCTTGTTTTGGATTCAATATATGCCAGAGGTCCCACTTTCATTATCCTTGTTTAGTGATACGTATTACATCTGGTTGGATCACATGTTCTGTGGTTTTGATGCATAAAATCCTCTACTGAAAATTGTTAACTCATCTTTCAAAGTGAAAGTGTACATGAAAGTTAGTTCTGCCTAAATCACCCTTATTTGAATGACATTGTCAAAACTGCTTTTGGATGCGATTTCTTATTAGTTATTTTAACGTTTTGTTACATTGCATTTTTGTTAAAGACCAAGTGTAAAAGGGATATAACCGAGCATTATTTTCTTGATATTCAGGGAAATATATTTCTTTTAGATAAAGGATGTTAAAATCAATCTTCAATTGACTGATGGAAAATCCATTGATAACTTGTGCCATGATAAATACATATTTTTGTGTTTGATAATGGCTTTCTTTATATTTTTGTTTGAAAACGTTCATTATTTTCCTTTTTATGAGTAAAATGTTAATATTACTCACCTATATGTCCATATCTGTTGTATTGCAGCTTTTCTAAAATTTGTGTTCAATATTAATATAGAATGGGTGACAAGATATTTTTTGATGTAATGATAGAGCTGAGTTTTCTTAATATTTGAACATGAAATCGTGTTTTAATATGATACAAAATTAAAGAAATCAAAACTTCAAAAGCTGTAGACCCTATAATATTGATCTTGAAACTTCAGATAAGATCTTATTCTAACTAGGTACTGATGATGTATTGACCATTTATTGCAATTGGTAATCCTGAGTTGAGATATTTTTATGTTCATGGATGATTTTGCAAGATTTTTGTAAATGCTTCTCATGTATGGTCTAATACCCAAATAGAAAAAGTGGAAGGTAACGAAAAATTTGCTCAGTTTTTTTTCAAACTCTTCATCTATACAGTAAATTGACATGTTTTATCAACACAAATTCAATATTCTCAAATATTGTCTTCACTGAACTCTACTAACCTTTCAGAATATTTTTCCAATAATATTTTTCTTATCTGCCAATGTGCAATCAAAATTTCAGTAGTGAAGAACTGATTTTTCAGATTTCTTACTATTATTAGTACTAACTATTAAGATTATTGACTGTAAGGTTGAAGAATCAGCTATCTTAAAAAATTGTTAAGTAACCAAAAGCTACTATGATCTCACGTATATTCAAACTTTTTCCTCAAACTGTGAATGAATTATTGCCTCTAGAAGACATCATGTTCCTACCTCAGAAGTCCCTTTTTTGATACATGAATTAACCAAATGTCTCTGTTTGAAATATAGAAATAGATAAAAGTGGCCTATTTCTTGAACACTTTTTTGTGGACAGTGTCGTTTCTTGAAACCACTTGTGGCATGTCGCAGCACACACCTGCCTTTGTATTTTGAGTTTTGATTAGCATTGTTTTGCTTTTTTCACTTTTACTAATGTGCACAACCTGAACACTTTAGTCTTTGTTTAGATAGTTAGATGTACACTGCGCTACTCAACAACTTTTTTCTTTTGCATGCTTGTTTGTTCAGACCAGCCATACAGACACTGTGCATGGTAGTCAATCCAGAACCTTTCAAACTACCCACCAACTACTCCATTATCACCATAATCCAACCGTTCCTAGTTCTACTGTTTCTCATCCTGCGGAAGACTACCAAAATGTATGGGATCCGTGGGAGGAATATGACTCTAAGCAGCCCCAAGACCAGCACAGTGTGCAGAGTAGTATTCCAGATCAAAAATTCCACGTTTCACATAGTACATATACGAAACCGGTATGCGGAACTTCCTCCCAAGTTCATGTTCAATCACACACAAATCGAAGTCAGCGAGTTTCATATCCTCTTCATTCATTTGAAACTAATTCATATCATTTCCAAAATCAGAGCCAATCATTAGACAGTCTTAAAATTCATAGTCACGGTCACTCTAGTGAAAGTCATAACCTGTTTAGCGATAGTCGTCAGTTTAGTGAAAGTCATAACCTGTTTAGCGATAGTCGCCAGTTTAGTGAAAGTCACAACCAATTCAGCGAAAGTCACAACCAATTCAGCGAAAATCACAACCAATTCAGCGAAAATCACAACCATCTCAACAAAAGTCATAATCAGTTTGGAGAAAATCGTGATTATCCAGCTGACGGTCAGAATCAACAAAATCAGCTTTTCGAACCTCACAATACAAATGCAAATTCTGCTGCTGATCATTATAATCATCTTCCTATCCCAACATACAGTCATCCGCAAACTCATATTTCGCACTATGAGGATCATTCAGCTTTTCAAGAAAAATCACACTCTACCAAACCTCCCCCTCCGGACAACCCTGTTCCCAGACTGCCAGACGAGTGTGTGACCACTACGACAGTGTCCAACGAAATAATATTGCAAACAGGTTCACATGAAGATACAAACAAAAATGCTGTAAGTATGAAATTTCGTTTAATTTATTGACATGCTTACCAGTTTCCGTTGCTCGCATGAATGAACAAATTTGCTCTGTGAATGGAAAACTGGAAAAATTTGCCTTATTTCATTTTGATTCTATCTTCGATTTCCTGATAGTTTTCAGTGTTTGAATAAAAATAACTGTTCCATATAATTTCATATTTGAGGAAAACTATCGTTCTAGAAATATCTCGAAATGAAAACATTCTTAACTTCTACCAGGAGATAAAACGGATGTCAAAAAGAAATTTATGAAATTGTAAGTTTCTCTGTTGTCTGGCAAATGTAGTAATCGTGGATAATTGATAAATGATAACATTTGAAATTACAATCACACAATAGTATAAACTATAATTTTTTTTAAAGATTCCTACTTCTCATCCATATTACATAGCGCTAGTAAGCAGTCTTGAAAATAAATCCAGATCGGTAGAGAATCTGCTTCAGTGTATTAGGTAAAGGGCAAACTGAAAAGTTACTCTGATCATCAATTATTTGGTTCTTTGGTAACATATTTTCTTTCATTCCATTCTATCCGAGATCATCAATTGATTTCAAAATATGATCCGTTATGTTGCATCCTTTTACTTATATTTTTTTATGTGTTCACAATTTTGTCCTAATGTTTTACCAATATAACGTTTTCCACAGAAACAATGTATACTGAAAACACACTTTCATTTTTTGTCCATATTCTTTGTTTTTATACTATGTATTCAACATCGTATTTAAAACCAATTCTTCTCACTTCTTCAGACAAACCAAGTTGTTGATTTGTGACGACTAAATAATCTGGGTTACTGTCATTACCAATTTCATAAAACGCTCTTTCTGCAAACTGTTCCTATTCCTTTTTCTTCAAAATAAATTCGTTTTCTAAACCACGAACTGAATTGCAGACTTATGAAAATATCTGACTATCTATTAGAATACGTTTCTTATTGATAAACGTATCAGTAGTTTTTATCTATTTTCAATCATTACATCAAGAAAAGAAAGTGAGTTGCTCTTTACTCTCTGACGTAAATTATCAGGAGTTCTCTCTCTATTAAATAACCAACTCTAAATCAAATAACCAATCAGTTGGGTTATTATTCCAATATTTCCACATATAAATGAATTATTTGTTAGGATCTGGTACAGAGGGGTAATATTCAAATTCCACAACTTATATATTATAGAAATTACGAAAAATGGGGAATAAAACTTTCTATGTTTTTTTACCACTTTTATTTGTGACTAACGTTACTGCAGTTACATCCTATAAGGACATTTTCCTAATATTAGTTTGAAACTATCGGCTACATCCACCAATTTATTATTGAAATTTACTTTGAAAGCAGTATATTTTAACTAATTTGAAGATAATCACTAGCCATGTTGAATGTATGAAAGAAAAAGAGTTCAAAACACTATAATTAATGTTACTCGTTAAAATGAAAAAAGATGCATTATTATTTTCAAACCAGTTCAAAGCGATAAATCATTCCAACCCTTCAAACTGTATATGTCAAGATATATGAATTGTATTGAATTGTTATGAAAATGTATCTTTTCTAGTAAATTTCTAACATACAAAAAATCAACTGGGGGTGGGTGACTAAAGATTTGCGTTTCTTTCAATGCCGGAACTCAAATTTACTCCATTCAAAAAAGGAAGCATTTCCTAATTTGTATTCTAATTCAGTGCTCAACATCCGAAAATAATATTTTATTGGCATTTTTCAGGCTGGCTTGGCTGGAGCATTTGCAAAATTGACATTAGGGACTCCAAGAACTGCCGAACAATCTGCTTTGGACGATCATTTGAGAAGGCAAGGTTGGGAAGTGGGAAACATTGATTACTTGGGAAGAGACTCGTTTGAAAACATATGGAGTAAAATTTGTGAAACGCTTTCTGCCACCTCAGAGCAGCCTGTATTAAAAACAGGTGACTTTCAAAAATTAAATAGACTCTGATATGGATTGTCATCAAAACTATGATGACAATCCATATCAGAAATTACAAGTAAGATTTTTACTATAAAAGGTTTCAAAAAGTTTCAACCATTTTAAACTCTAACAATACTACCTTCCTAACGTACTCCACATTCCAATCGGATAATTGATTCTAAGCTAGATTCAATTAACTGAGAAGACCTGATATACTGTGGGTAAAAATAGGCAAATAAATTCAGTAATATTACATAGTGATTATTCTAGGAGCGGGCTGAATATCTGTTAAAAAATCCGTTTAAAATTTGTTTTTCCGTTAATCAGCTGTCGCCCCCATACGAACGACAACTCTCAGAAGTTGAGAAACGTGTGCGAGCTAAGGACTAACGAGGGTAAGGTTGGTAAGAACAAAATTAGCAGGGGCGAGTTATCCAAATCAATTTGATTTTTGATGTGATATTGGGAATTTTTTAATTTATTAATTTCCATAGTTTCCAGAAGGTTAAATTTCAAACCTTTCTTCTGGAAATCAAGGATTTGAATTCATGATTCATGTCCCTCTGTGAGGAGGTGGATGGCATGAGCTGAGTTTATTTTTCCATTTTGGAAACTTTATTCTTTTATATGCGTTACAAATACTCTTCCAGTTTGACCTGTGTAGAACGTAGGGCATGATCCCCACGACAATTCATGAATTCCAGATCTATCTGACATCAAACTCATGTCTTTGTATGTACATACTCAAGTCATTGGTTTTCTAAGCCATGTTTACACCTTTATTTTGTGAGAAATTCGAATTCTCAGAATAATTTGACCCGAATAAGTTGAAGTTCTTTAATTTTTATCTTCGTCTTTCAAACCGGTTTGTGCCGGTTTGAAAAAAGTTAAAAGGGCTGATTTATTATTCATTTCCGTTATTGTCAAGTTCTATCAATTTTCTGGACTTCACCATAACAAAAATTATTATCAAATGCGATTTTTCAATTCTATTTCCTATGTTTTTACTGGTTTTTACTGTCACACTCGATAGTCTACACGAACACATTCACAGGGGGTTTTCCGAGAATTGAATTCATGTCCATATTTCCGTTTTCAACCTCTCGCCTTAGCAAAGGTAACCACGTACGATCCATTTTCACAAAAATGGTAGAAATACACTTGCTGCCTGCTAAAGGAATATATGAGGTTTCTTTCAGTTCTCCCATTTTTTTGTGGAGTTTCTTGGTAAGAATTTCTGTTTCATTCTATTTTATTGGGTGATCATCAGTTGATTTTAAAATATGCTACACTATCCTCGATCCTGTTATCTGTTTTCTCTTTATATACTCAAGATGTTCGTTTCTAATAGTTTGAGGCAATTCAATTGAAGACTAGCCTCTAAAATGCCCCCCTTGAAATTAAGTGATGTGTTTTTTTGCATATTTTCAGATTTTCTATAGGAGCCAAAATAAAGAGGTTGGTACATTTGCAAATTGACACAATGTATGTGAAAATCAAACGATTTTCCTGCTTTTACTGGAACCCAACAGATAGAGGGTTATATTCAGTCTTTTCAGATACTTTAATCCAGTGCACAATTAATTATCCGAATTACTGTGGAGTAGGTTAGGTACGTAGGAGTTAGTATTGTTAGAGTATAAAATGGTTGGATGAACTTGTGATCCAACACCAGACACCGCTGTTTTGACCTACCATATGTCTCATCAGTGGTGCTAGGTTGAACCTCTCATCTGTTCTTAAAGGATGAGCCTGAAGGAGAAGGCGATGACCAGGATAAACGAGGCTCCCCAAAGCAGTCGTTTGTAAAGTCAAGCTTCGACACTGCCGAACAAGATTTTTCCTTTGTCTCTCACTACAGCTTTCACTGCAAGGCAACTAGATGAACTCATGATCCAACACCAGACAAAAAATGGTTCTACTTTAGCATTAATTTATCATTCATGCTTGAAAAAGCTATTGTATAGAGAAACGCGTTCGGGATTTTGTAAAACCTTTTCTAGTGAAAATCTTACAGTAATTAAAAAATTTCAGATCAGTTATATTCTCGTGGCGGGCGTGATAAGTAGTCAGCCTAGGCAAGAAATATCGCCACTAGTAACAACATCGTGTAGCCATTCTTTAATATTGGCCGTGAGGTAACTGCTTGACGATTTTTAGGCAGCAAGTTATTTTATTTGTAAAGGTAAAGGCATAATTAAGATTGGCCACCTTCCAAAAGACAAAACTATCACCAGAAAGTATTATGCAGAATTGTTGGACCGATTTGATGCCGATGAAGCGAAAGCGACCATATTCGTTTAAGAAAAAAGTAATATACAAAGACAACAAACACTTCGTCGCACTCATCGACCGTCAAAATGAGCAAAATCAATGAATTATGGTGAGAATCAGTTCTTCATTCGTCATATGATCCTGATTGGACCCCATTTAACTATTATTTATTTCTCGATTTGAAGAAATAGTTTAGTGGTAAGCGATTCGGGTCAAGGAAGGAGATCTTTGCCGAAACAGAGGTTTATTTTGAGAACCTGTAGATGTTGTATTGATTGAAGAGCATCAATACATTCGACAGTCTTTGGAAGAAGTGTATAGAACTTGAAGCTGAGTATATTGAGAAATAAAACTAGTTTTGCCGAAAACAGTTGTATTGTCTTGCCTAAGCCTCCTACTCATCAACCCAGCTTCATACATGAATTGGATATTAATGAAATATAGAGAAATGAGGCGAAAACAAAGTTACTATTTCAAATCAAACCCGCTATTTATCGTTGAAATGTTGTACATTGAATAGCATTATGAAAGAATGGCGCCTGATTTGTCTAATGTGATGTCTGTTCCACAACATGATGCTTCTTTATTGTTTCTTCAGAATCTCGCAAAGTGGAGGCTGAGCCGAAAGATATTTCACCAACAGAAGGTGAGTTGTCTACAAAGAGTGAAAAAAGTAAACTGCGTAAAAAATGAAGATGACATCAACGAGACTATTTTTTGTGTATTTTGTAAATTCATATGAAGTATATTTTTTTTCTAAACGGGCCCATCAGCTTGTTTTATTTGTTAGAGCTATTATTATTAGTTGAAACCTACCTATATTTATGAATAAAAAATTATTCAACTCCCCTTACATACAAGCTGCCAACACAAATAACCAGAAGGCGCTTTTTAACATAAATGCAAAACTGGGGATAGCTCATAGCTTTGTGCTTTTTTCAGAAGTTTCGAAACAATAATACGTTAACCACTAACAAAATCATTGACGTTACCATTGCTTGTGAAACATGTTTCAGTGGACTCAGTTGGTAAAGCCATCCTGGAATCGAAAGATAAGCAGTTTCCACCTTTCCCGGAAAGTCAGATTGAAGTTGAGAGTGAAAGTTCAAAACAAGTTGGGATTAAAGACAAAGTCGAAGCTACATCACAAACAGCTTTTATATCTTTGGAAACTGAAATACCCCCTGAGAGTCTATCTTCAATTAATGCAGATCAGGCAACAATTTCTACGTCTTCAGAGTCCCAAATTTCCCCCACTATAGCTTCTGAGTCTCCATCGGTATCGCTGACCCCTACAACTTATGTGCCTGAAAATCCAGCAACTGTAAGTGCAGTCCCTTCAACTTTACCCGCTGAATCTCCAACCCCTGAAACTCCATCTGTTATAATCCCGGCTCCTCTAACGCCATCGACTGATTCTCCAGCCACTGAATCTCCAGCACCTCAAACCACAGAAATTGTATCTCCTCCAATAGCGGAATTTTCGGTCTCAGAAGCTCCAAATCCTTCAACTCCTGCTTTGTCAGTTACCGAAACTCTCACCACTGTCTCTTCAGATCATGTGTCTCCTTCCTCTGTATTGACACTTCATGAAACTCCTGCAACCATAACTATAGCTCCCACAACTCCAGCTCTTATAAAACCATTGCCTGGAACTTCTGATACCATAATCCTAGCTCCAACTACTCTAACCCCTGATGTGCCGGCCATGAAAACTCCAATAACTATCTCCCCTGTAACTTCGACTCTCCCAACTTTTATACCGACCATCCCTGAAACTCCCGCCCCTGCAACTTTGGTCTCTGAAACGCCAGTCCTTGAAAGTCCAACTCCTGCAGTTCCAGACCTGACCCCTGTTAGTTCTATGCCCAAGGCTCGTCAACCCACAAAAGAAGCTACCGTTACCAAAGAAGAAACCATCGAGGCAGTCGGTGCTGCTGTATCATCATCAAAGACGACCACTTCAGAAGTTTCTGTTCCCTCAGTTGCATCACAATCTGAAGAACCCCCGAAATCATCCGGATCTACAGTACCAACTGAACATGTTTTGTCCAAGGATCCTCCTGAAATAGAAAAAATTTCAAGAGATACTGCTAAAAAATCTAAGAAAATTCAGACTTCAGCAACACACGTTACGGAGCCCACTCTACTTTCCACTACTGTTTCAGCCCAAAGTGAAGAAACTAAACAAGTTTCAGCAGTTGCGACTGATGCTCTTGATACTCCTCCAATTCCTGCCCCGGAAAGTTCATCGGCTCCTAAACCTACCCCAAGAAAAAGTAATCGATCTGATAAAAAAACTGGAATCAAAACGAAGAAATAGAGACATGAAATTGTTAAACATCGATTAGGTTTTTGTATCGAATTATCATCTGAAGAGTGTGATCCGAAGCTTCCTATTCTCTTTATTCATGTACCAGATTGTCTACAATTTACTAATTATTATTTTTGCTGTTTTTGTTCAATAAAAAACATATCTAAAATGTATCTCTGGTTTTACTTTCATTGGAATTCATTCCAGATCCTTTTATAGATTCAGAGGAAAGAAAGAAGAGAATACATTACGTTGCAGTGTACTAAAAATTAACAAATCTTGTACTAGAAAAATCAAAAATCTTTGCCATATCCTCAATTTCAACACCCATTTAACTTTTTTATTACTAAGTTAAGACATCATAAAATGAGCCTAATTTCTACGAGAATTCCCAATCTTCTGGAACATCCTTGTATAAGCAGGGATGATGGTAAGTACCTTTATAATTGAAGTAGCAAGGAGATGGCATGAAAAACCCATGAGTCGAGGTCTTTAACA
>WOGR01008767.1:1388-11677 GCA_015342045.1 Leptinotarsa lineolata | reverse complement strand
TCCAAACAACTTCCAATAATCGTTATGAAACTTATGTTTGCCCACGTCTGATGTTCGTTGTCATAACTGTGTACATTGCTATTTCTATGAGTTCAAATCAATTTGAATAAAAACAGTAGGGAATTGTGCTCAGATTTTGAACTTTCTCTATTATTAGAATCCAAAATGTCATCGTTTCTGAAAAATTCGACGTTCAGATGATATATAGTGTGTAAAAACCAAATGGAATAAATTCATTATTTCGGTTTCGAATGGGAAGTAGAGGCTTGCGATATATCGTTTGAAAGGTCTCTTCATTCTATATGCAAAAATGTTATCGTTTCCAAGTTTATTGCAACAATCAGAATAAAATAAATTGAAATCATGTGGTTATTGAAATTCGATAAAATATACTCAAAATTTATTGCAATATACTCAAAACTTAATTCATGTTGAGGTATTGATAATAAGAAAGTAAGCATAAACCATAGCAAGGTTTTTTGGATGGTATCCTTCAAAAAACCGTAAAAAATTTCCGTGGCAACGTTAGTTTGGAACGCCTTGTCGAATTGTTTTGTATGTTACAACATTACTTGTCAATATTTTGATTAAAGTTTGAAGTTCGTTAACTACAAGTCTGTCAAATGGTTAGATCAACATGCATGAAATAACAGTTTTACGAATGATTGGTTGAGAAGATAAAACCCGAATACAACAGGAAGTAGCTCGCCTATTTCATGAGCAATTTACGAATTTACCGCTCATATCTCAAGGAACAATGAGCATAATAGAGAAACAGTTTCGAGGGTTCAGTCATGTGGGGCAGATAAAAAAAAACAGCTGCCAATGCAATGAGTGTTGAACTCAGATTAGATGTGATGCCTGATTTTGAGGAAAATCCACATACATCGAGTAGACAGGCATCCACTACATTCAATGTTAGCCATACGATAGTAAACATATTAAAAGAAAATAAAATACATCCCTATAAAATTATACCTACTCAGGAACTCATGGAAGACGATTTTGATAGAAGAACTTATTTATGTGAGCAAATGATCGACATGTTGGATAACAATATCATTCAATAGAAAGACGTTATGTTTTCTAATGAGTGAACTTTTTCTCTCAACGGTCATGCTAATCAGCAAATTTGCCGCTACTTGTCAACGAAAAATCCTCACTGGATGTCCCCACTGGATGAGAGAACACACGCAATACCCTCAAAAGGTTAATGTTTGGGCAGGGATTGTAGGAAACCATATCATTGGTCCCTTTTTCATCGAGGGCAACTTGAATGACGATAACAATACGACACTACTTCACAATGATGTCATTCCAAGTTTAGCAAATTTATATCCTAATCCAGGAAACCCCTCAAGTCACAGTGAATACGATATGGTTTCAGAAAGATGGAGCATCACCACATTACCAAGTTAATGTCCGGCAATACCTCCATACAACATTTCCCAATCGGTAGAAAAGGAGGCGAGGATCTATTGAATGGCCAGCGCGATGACCTGATCTTTTATCATTTGATTTTTTTATGGGAATATGTAAAGAGCAATGTAAACAAAACTGAACCTTCAGATTTGAATGACTTGAAAGAACGAATAACGCTTGCGATCAGGTCGGTCACACCTGATATGTTAACTTATGTTAGAAGACAGTTTTATTTGAGAATAAGATGTTGCCAAGACGTTCGCGGTGAACATTGTGAACATCTATTTCGTTAACATCCCTAGTTCTTTTTCGTTATCTATATTTCATCACGGTTTGCATTACATTTTAGTGTTTCAGTGTATTGTATCAAATTTCGGTAACCATATGATTTTAATTCATTTTATCTCAACTATTGCAATACACTTGAAAGCGATAATATTTGTGAATAGAGAATGATTGGGGTTTGTACCTATCATTCGAAGGAGATTGTAGGTAGGGGTGGCATTTTTACGTTGAAGAATGTCAAATTATAATTTAAAATCGACGTATTTCTGGATTTTTCAAAATATGTACAGTAACCGAAATGATGAATTTATTCCATTTGGCTTTTGAACACTGTATAGTGAAAACGCATTTATTATTCATTGATGTTCTCTATGGATACAGTTTCCATTTCAGAGAATAAAATTCCTAAAACAATTTATGTTTCGTTTGCTGAATTTTTCTGTTTATTCGAAACGAAAATCTCCCATTCATTCCATTGGTTTTCGAACTATTCAAATCATTTCTAAGAGGAAGGATAGAACGATGAACTCAAACGAAGACTTTCCAGTATTTTTGGAAATGTCTTTAAAAGGAAAACAGTTAAAGACTATCAATTTATTGTTTCCCAATAGTTTAATGAACAACATTGTATAGAAGATGGCTGCTAAGTGATGCAACTAAAATAATAAAAACTATAACAATCTGCAGGTACAGATTAACATGAAATTTGATAAGATCAGATTGTGAAAGGACGTTCCTATCAATATACTATTTCCCCATAGTTTCTTTTACGTCTCAAATAATTAGCTCATTCCAACAAATTTCTCGATTGAATTCGTCCATATTGTTAAAATGGTACAAAATGGGGCTGAGGTTGAGAGAAAAAAGTTGGGATTGGGCGTATCCGTTTACCACACAAGATGTGTGGCAAATCGTTCAAAAATAAGTTGCAAAATCACGTGCCGTTCTCGGCATTTCTCTTCCCTGAAACGCATGAATAGCAATCTTGGAAAAATGGACATTTCAGATGGCTCCCAGGTATCAAAAGAATCCTAGAAGCCTTGAGTACAGAGATATTGCAAGAAAATTATAGGTGTCCATGCAGCAGTCATCCATCTAAATAATAATATAGTCCGGCAAATGTTATATCAACTCAGTCAAAAAATAGTGGAAGGCTCAACTGTTCAAATTTATCTCAACAATAACACAATACAGTTCATTCCATTGAAAACGAGCCACCCTGAATAAATTTTGGTACAATGATTTTCAGGAAAAATCGAAAAACACGTCACCAAAAATATACAGTGGGGAACATTTTGGCATATTCAGATTTGATGTTACTTCCCCTATCGCACCCCCAGAGCATGTCACCATTTTTTATGGATCATCCTATATTATTTCGCATTATCAGATGCTCCATGATGAGCAGATTTCAACAAAGTATAAAAAATATGCTCTGAAGCTTATAGTTTGGGAGCTACAAATTATTTGAGTTGAAAACGAGCCACCCTGAATAACTTTTAAAACAATGATTTTCAGGAAAAATTAAAAAACAGGTCAACAATTGTATAGGAGACCACATTTTGAAATATTCGTTCTAGAGACAAATATGGAAGCAATAAATCAGAAAAAGAGATTTTTTATTAATTCTTGAAACAAAATCTGATGACTGGACAATGAGAAGAAAAAAATTTCCATCAGTAAATGTTAAAAAACGTTTCCACCAACTTCCATACAATGGTACAAACGAGCTTCCATTGCCGCCCTCACGTGGTTGAGACTCTCGGGAGTTATTTCTCTGCAATGCCTCATGATATTCTCTATCAAATCTTCTGATGTTGTTGATTCTATCTCATACACTTCAGACTTCAAATGACCCCATAGAAATAAATCTACAGGAGTGAGATTCGGAGACCTTGGTGGCTATTCTGTAGGGCCTCTTCTGCCAATCCAGCGACCAGAAAAATGATCATCCTAAAATTCTCGCACTTGAGCTGCATAATGGGGAGGTGCACCATCTTGCTGAAAAACTATTTCGTTTTCGAATACATTCGTATCCCGTCAATCGTCCTATTTATGTACGGTATTATTCGATTCTCCAATACATCCAAATATTCATCAATAGTCAAATTATTATCGATAAAAAAGGTTCTATGATGTGGTCACCTAAAATTCCTGCTCAAACATTCAGTTTCTGAGGTCATTGGGTATGAACTTGACGGTATAAATGAGGATTCGTATTACTCCAATATCAACAATTTTGTCGATTCACCTCTTCATTCAAACTAAACGTACTTTCATCCGAAAAACAAATTCTATACAAGAAATTCTGATGCAAGTTCGTTCAGTGAGACTTTCACAAAACTAATCTTATATGGATGCAATTTGTACTTATGGAGGAACCTGAAAACTTTTGTACGACTGATTTCTGATTTTCGAGATAACTTAGTGAGAGATTGCGAATTTTCCATTAGTCTAACGTGCCCTAAAACTGCAGTACAAATAACTTCATCATTGACAACTCCTGAACGGTTATGCTTTTTATTGTTAACAGATCCAGTTTCCAT
Organism: Leptinotarsa lineolata; assembly: GCA_015342045.1. Taxonomy (NCBI): domain Eukaryota; kingdom Metazoa; phylum Arthropoda; class Insecta; order Coleoptera; family Chrysomelidae; genus Leptinotarsa; species Leptinotarsa lineolata. Next base: position 7,424 of record WOGR01008767.1, on the reverse strand, counting down.
AAATTTGTCCAATAATTTCGAAATGTATTTGTATCGTACATTTCCATTTCTATTTCCATTTCCATCCTGTCAGTACAAACTCACTATTTCAATCCGTTCTAGAAGAGTATAAACGAACTCACAAAAACAGAAACACCAATTGTACCTGGTAGGTAATAGTTATTGTAGAATGAGACAAATACGAAATGAAGAGAATATCGAATTCAAACTTAACTAGACAAAATAAGACTTTTTTGAAGTATACTTCACAAAAACACTATGAAATCTAGGTAGCAGATTGTACAGAACTTCATTCAGAGTGGCTTGTTTTCAACTCGAATAGTTTATAGTTCCCGAACCAAAAGTTTCAGTGCATATGTTTTATTCTCTGTTGAAATCTGTTCATCATTGATCATCTGATGATGTGAAACAATAAAAGGTGATCCATTTAAAATAATTGGTGACATACTCTGGGGGTGCGATAGGGAAAGTAACATCAAATCTGAATATATCAAAATCTGTCTTATTGGTGACGTGTTTTTTTATTTTTCTTGAAAATCATTGTACCAGAAGATATTCAGGGTGGCTCGTTTTGAATGGAATGCACTGTAAATGAAAACCCGTACACTTCAGTCGGTTGTGAAACAAACATACAACTTCATTAGGAGAAAATAACAATGATCAACACGGTAGGTACACTACTATAATGTAACGAAACGCCGATAAACCAGTGCAAGAAAAGTGGAAAAGGACTGTTCGCATCGAAATTAATCAACAACGTGAAACGTGACCTGCATATACGATATGGGTGCTGAGTATCTTCGATGTCGATGATTGAAATGCTGTTTGAATCATTGAAATTGTTTGTAATCATTCGTAATAACTCGTCATTTGAAACTTTCAATAAGACAGAGGGAGATGTTACTGACTGAACCGATGATGCTTTTCACACGAGAATGTTACGTGCTTTTCAATTTTTAAAATATATCCTACTTGTCGTTCACAACTCCTCGAAGATTCAACAGGATTTAATAAATCGATAAATTGATTGATGAATAAATTGTGGAATTTTGACTTTTCATTATTTCTCACTTATTTCAGTACTTTTCTCAACTGGTATTATCAAAAGTGACATGTGTTGTTTGGTGTCTTATGCAGGTTGGCCAAACGAAGCGAAATAATTACCAGGATCTGTGTCAATATTTCAGGAAAATTCATAAAAAAACGCTATTAGTTCCAAAAAATCTCCCGATGACAGTTTTAAATCGCATTAGGTTCGAGAAAGGTGTGTTTCAAAACCTTTGAGTTTAAAATTCAGTCTAATAAATATCTAATGAATTACGTCTTAAAATTTAACAAACGATTATGCCCATCAACGTCCATGAAACGAAAAATATTTCATTCGTAACAAACTCACAAATGTCAATACAGTTTTTATTGGAAAGTATTGGTCTCAATATGAACAAGTGAGGCATGATGCGAATGAGCAACATTCTGTTCAAACATCAAATTATTTTCTTCATGTTGTTGAGTTAGACCAATATTTTCCATGGCAGTGAGTTTAGAGAAGTAGCTTCAAATGACCCTTGCGGTTACCAGATTTGTCATCCCTTAATTTTTCAAGAAAATTCCTGAAAAAGTGAATCTACACGTACGTACATCTTATCCAGCTGATTCACGTCAAAGAATTGTCGACTAGTGCTGTCTAATCTCACCGAAAACTTTTGCAATGTTCATTTGAATACGTGTCGTTATCAGTTCAAATACTTTTTTCAACTGAGTAGTAAATTAGCAGATGAACGGATTGAAACTTCGAATTATTTTCTTTTAGGAAAGTATCAGATGGAATTTTGAAATAAAAAGGTCATTGTAGAGCATTTCCAAAGTTTAGAAATTACGTAATTCGTTCTCTTATGTCTTTGAAATTGTTTGGGGTAATTTTGATCCTAACTTCACAAATATCCAAAAAAGTGCCTTCTCCAAACAATAATTTGCGAGTCATTGCGTTTTTTTAGATTATATGGAATAAGGATTAAAGTACTCCTAATTTTCAATATTTTTTATATAAAGGAACGAAGTTGGGTTGTATTTTTACCTTATCAGCTCCACGGTTTTCTGATCATAATATATTACATGACAAAATGAACAATGAAGACATTTAAATGAAGAAAACAAGAATGTATAAATGCAAAGACGCGTAACAATAAGTCAGCAAGAGGTAAGTAAGTATGAAACATATTAAAATCCTCTAAAGTGTAATGAATCAATTGGCATATAGTCGATTACTATATTTTGTAGCTGATAGAAAGTATTTCAAAGTATGAAGTTGAAGAAGATTTATGGCTAACAAATTAGAAACGTCAAATAATTCATCTCAAGAACGTTTTTCGAGTAGGCTCGTGCAATATAAAAAGGAAAAAATCTAACAAAAAACCTTTTGATGTGAAAATAGAATTACCCATGATATGCTGATGCTACTTTCTTTATGCTGCAGCTACATGAAAAAATTCATTTCCTCAAATGGCAACTCAAATAAAATCCCAAAAACTTACAATTTTTGTTGCTTTATACTTATTTCAAAATCGTTTCCAGGCAATAAAATTATCATCTGAGCTGTTTCACGGTGTTCAGAAACTTTTTCAAATACTTCATCTAGATAAGGTACTACAAACCATATTCAATACAACTTCTTTTTTGTAATATACATTTCCACATCTTAAACCGTAACCGTAGTGTTTTTGATGCCCGTACTTTACAAAATAGTTCAAAATGATGGGTAATAAATGTTATTCATTCAAAATATTCAAATGAATGTTAACTTATCCATTGTTTTCTCCATTAGAGTCAAATTGGCAAAATCATGTGGCAGAAGTACTGAAGAAAGTTTATAAAATACTTAAACACTCTTTCGAACCAAACCGTACTAATGCTATTGATATTTCACGAGCATTTATTGTTTCATAAAACCCAATTTGGCCATAAAATATTGTTCACACCACTTCCAAGAACATCAGGAGGATTATGTTTCCAGAAAAGTCTTTGAAAGGAAGTTTCAAGAAACTTCCATTGATTATTTTACAGGAAGTATTCCACTGACTTACATGTCTGTTCCAGAAAAAATCATCAATGAAGAAATGGTTATCTAAGGAGTCTTGATAGCCCAGCTTTTTACATTTTTATGAGCAATATGTCAATGAAAATGTTTCCAGAAATGTCACTAAAATAGACCCTGTGACCAAAGAACCATCACGATCTGAATTCACAGATTTCAGTTACTCAGTTGAATTCCAATACAAACTGAACCGTGTCTCTTTGTCCGGGAGAGAGCATTTTCTGCATTTGCTTGGGAAAAACTAACTAAAAACATGATGATATGACGACGAGAGTTGAAGAAAAACACGTCATCATTAGGCCTGTTAGCTCCATCGATTTGCGTGTCTTCATAAAAATACTCATTCTCTAAACTCAAGGAAATACATTCAAAAATTGCGAAAACTATATCATTTTCAATTTTTATATCTTGAAATTTAGATCACCACTGGAGACATTATACTTTCAAAAGGTATTGATTTCAACAAGTTTCTCTACAATCTTTGAAAGTTTAGAGAAAACAGAAATCTTCAATACAGTAACCCAACAACATCGCACCTAAATCAAGAACTCACGTTCTTGTGAAATCAATCTTCGTGACGAAGTACTTCACTGATAGATCTATAATGCACCGGACACGCGATTTTGGCGTGTTGCATATCTTCAATGAAAATCTAGACATGCTAAGATGGATTTCAGCTTGTGTAGGCACATCTTTTAACACTTTGCTGTGAAATATCATATTTCATCACACACAAGTTGGTTTATGAAAAATGATGCATCAGAGAATTCGTCTTGGTATAAACATGAACGTAGGAAGATATATTTTAGAAAATCATATTCTTCACTTCTGTAACTATACTGGGTGTTATTTCCCAACTATGAACGTGCTTTCTTGAAAGGTAATGAAACCAAAGACTTGATACACATTCAGAATTGCGTAATATAAAGTCCACAAGCCTTAACTGATTGTATTTTCCAGACAAAAAGCTCAAATTTTCTTCTGAACGTGAAAATAATAACTATAAATATAATTATAAAACAACTTTATGGTCTTTATTAGCATCTTTCATGTTCTTGAACATGGTAATGATATATTTCAATTTTCTACTCGTTACAAACTGCCTCTATGTCTAAATTGATGAATAATAAACTACAATTTCGTGAAAATATTATAATGTGAAAATTACATTCATTTCAGAAGTATTCATCAACTACTACTATCACTATAAACTTCGTTCAGTTTGGTTATTTGAAAGACAATTCCTGCTATTGTTACCATGCACAGCATGTCTACATGTTCCAAACCTTCTGAAACCACTAGACGTAGTACATTCAGATGCAAAATACAATTTCGAGTAACTTTTCTATTGTGAGCATACTTGAAGTTTTCAACTAATGCTATAGATGTAAATTCTTCCGCGCCGTTTTTGTGATAGTCTTATAAATGATTCATATGGCGAAGCTGCTCTAAAAATGCTACTTTGCCTTCGAAACATTTTCCAAGAGGCACATTCAAAAAGTATTTGCATGTAGTACTAGAATTGATAACATATTTGGAAATATTGAGGCAGAGGTAATATTTTAACACGTTTCTTTTAGATCATTGGTCTTTGATAGTACTGATCAATCCAATTGAAATAAATGAAACTATCAAATTATCACATATACACAGCAGGCTGGTTTGCAGAATTGTTGAAAGTTCAAACTTGGAATGAACCAGATGAGATGTTTAACATATTTTTTTATTTATGTAATCATATATTCGATCAGTGTTTTCCGCTGACAAGCAGAATTGTAAAAAATAATGATGGTAAAATAGGCTTGGTGACAGAGGAGCTGAAAGAATCAAGTAGAAAGTTGAAAGATCTCTATTATTTGAAAAAAAAAACATAGCGACCATCGTGAACCTTACAATCTCATATAGAAAAAACATTCAGTGTTAGTTGAAGGATGTAAAAAGCAACACTTCAGCAAATTAATTGAATAGTTGAACAATAAAAGTAAAACATTGTGGAAAATCATAAATACACTTAGAAATAAAGAAATGTCAAAATGAAAATTGTACACAATTTCCAAGAAATGACTGATCCTCTAAAATTAGCAAGTTTATTCCATGATTCCTTTATAGAGGCTCCAAGAAAATAGTAAAATCAATTCCTGAAATTGTTAATTTTAATTTCACGAGAAAATTCAATCCTAACTCTTTCGTTTTGATGCCTTTTAGTGAGCAGAAATATCAATCATAATACAAAAAATCAAAAATAAAATGTCTACAGATCTTGATGAAATTCCCATAGCTATTGTGAGAGAATTTGGCAAGGACCTTGTTGGACCACTTGCACATTTAATGAACTGCTCTCTAGAAACAGGGATATTTCCCAGTGATATGAAGTAGGCAAAGGTAACTCCAATATATCAAAAGAAAGATAAATTGCGCATTGAAAATTATAGACCAGTATCGAGAATCTCTCCTTTTCCATGTTAGACAGACTCACATCATTCATAGAGAAATATAGTCTGATACCAAAAAAACAACACGGTTTCAGAAAAAGAAAATCTACTACAACAGCTTCACTTGAAGGAATTCACAATGGGTCTTTTTATCACGAAAACGAGCAATTCGAGCTATAAAAAACGAGCAATACGAGCTATAACGAAAACGTCAAACAGACTTTCCTTTAGTCCTCTATTTGCAGAGTTGAATATCCTGTCATTAGTCTGCTTGTATCTACTGGAGGTGGTATGTTATATCTACAGAACCAGAAATCATTTCCGAGATATAATGATGTACACCCATATCAAACTAGAGCTAGCAACAGTATCTATCGCAGACTTGACAATCTTGATCTGGTCTCGAAGGGACCAATTTCCATGGGTATAAAGGCTTACAATAAGTTGCCAGGAAATATTAGAAATGAGACCACACTATCCAGATTCCGAAGCGCCATGAAAAAATATCTACAA
>WOGR01008766.1:0-11678 GCA_015342045.1 Leptinotarsa lineolata | reverse complement strand
GACCTGCAACATATGCCAGTACACATAAAATAGCAATTGAGAGCCATACAGAAAGTGATTTGCTCACAATTATACAAAACAATAATTAAAATTGTCGTTAATTTCAGTGATAGAAAAATTCATCAATCTGACATCTACGGAAGCGCCAAATGTCAAATAATATGCGAATGAGAGAACATAATTACAATGCGACGTTGCCAATTTTTCAAAAATTTCTGCATTCTGAGTGAATATGAAATACTTTTTACGAATAGTTTCTAGAAATATTTGCGCTCCTAGAATTGATAATATTAAATTTTCAAAAAACGATCTATCCTCAACATGTAACCAGACCTCCGAATTCTAAAACGAACGTCTTGTCGAATATTTCTTTTGGAAAAAACTATTTATGTTCACCATCTAACCTGACCTAATGAATTGAATACCTCATGTATTTTGGAAAATTAAATATAGAATTCCTAAAAAACTATCTATCCTCAATATCTGACCTGACTTCCGAATTCTAAAAGTAACGTATTTTCGAATAATTATTTTGTAAGAACTATCTTTTCTTAACATCTAACGAACGTATTTTCAAATATTCAATTTTTAAAAAACTATCTATCTTCAACATCTAACCTGACCTCCGAATTCTAAAACGTACGTATTTTCAAATATTTAATTTTTAAAAATCTATCTATCCCAACACCTAACCTCCGAATTCTAAAACGAACGTATTTCAAAATATTTAATTTTTAAAAAACTATCTATACTCAACAGCTAACCTGAACTCCGAATTCTAAAACGAATGAATTTTCAAATATTTAATTTTTAAAAAACTACCTATCCTCAACACCTAACCTAACCTCCGAATTCTAAAACAAACGTATTTTCAAATATTAAATTTTGAAAAATACGTTAGAGATAGAAATATTTGAAAAAAGTGATGAATATATGCAGAACAACGTTATATCGAAACTAACGTCCCAATATGGAAAAAATAGCAATAAATTGGTGAATAAATGGATAAAAAAGAGGAAATTCATCTGAAATCACCTGGTGAATTCACCTTATCACTTGGCAACACTGCACGAGTGGTAAAGTTTGACAAATTTGACATTTGTTTCTGTACCATTGGGTTTATATTAAAAATAACTGTTTTTTACAAATTATTCAATATGTTTTGCAAAAAACAGCAGGTTACCGTATTCGCTACCTTTACCAAATATTTATGCATCTTGAGCGTGGTGGTGCGCCAATGTAAGTAACATTTTTAACATATCAGTTATAACCTTTCAGAACTACACGCCACTGTCCTAATTGTATACCACAAAAAACCAAAGACACCTGCCCACAATTCAATTGAAAGAAAGGAAAACAAAACAGTTGTGGGCTTCTCAAATATTCCCTCATTTCTTTCACAGTTCAGAAGCAATTTGACAATGACAGTTGTTCGAAATATGTAAGCAGCATCACGTTATGTCCATAAAAGGCGTGAAAAGTTGTTAACCCTATTATGTCAAGGTACTTTACTTACACTCGTAGAGGTCAACAGCACTCCGTTTCCCATGCTGGCCAAGAAATCAGCCGTGGAAATCTGCGAGCTTTGGCTGTCATTCGAAAAATCCGAATGATTTGACATCCCGTCGCTCAGCTCAGACTTCATTTTGTTCTATCAACAAGCGCAAAGCAAGCACAAGTTGAACAGCTGGCCGCCCTTCGCAGATCAAAACACACTCGAATCAATTTTAACAAATCTAAACTTTTGTTTAGGTTATGAAAACACGAGGAGATGCGTTGAAAACAACCGATACGCGAGAAGAAAAACACGACGAATGACTCACTTTAAGGGATACCCTTTCTCAGAACCACCGACTGGATAACATGATGTCACCGTCAGAAATATCTGTTGGCCAGTGGCCACACAGGTTTCAGCCAATGGGGGTGGGAGTTGGTACGAGCGCAGTCGAAGACTTACGACGCGTCTTTTTCTTGGAAGTTCTCGTGAACTGAACAGCGAAGTATGACTCATCAGTATTCTTACGTGTGATGTGGGTAGTTAAATGGACAGCGGCGGGCAGTGGCGGTGCAGAGGGTTTCACTTAGGAATTTAATTGAGAGTTTTAACTAAAATTGAAATGAGGAATGTTACTCCTAGGTCTTAGGAGTTTCATGATGGAGAAATATTTAGACATTCTCAAGAAATAAGTACTGACACATGAATGTTGAATTGTTATCCAAAAAGCGACTTCAGCGGTTCAAAACAGAGATCAGTACACGAACGAAAGTGAAAAATATCCCATAAGTTTTCGTTTTCCCGCACAGAAAAAATATTAACGATAAAATTCCAGTGAATCGTAGAAACAATATCGAAGTTTACACGCAACAGCAATCCTAACTTTATTCAAAGCATCTTAATGAACAATTCGTTAAAGCCAGTCTCAACTCACCTACACAGTAGGTTTATGGACTGACACTTATCAGAAAACAACTACTCCCCTGGCTAGTACCACGAAGGGCGTTGGATTATATCCGACAGGTGTCAGTGCAGGATTCTTCACAGAGGTAATTCCAGCATATGCTGTTGGCGATACAACTTCCGGAATCGATTTTTACTTTTTGGAACACACTTACAGACCGGTTTTTTGGCCACTCCTTAGTTCAAGGTAGTGTCTATCATCAACCTAAGTCGATGATTTCCGATAATTAAAAATCGAATTCCTTTCAGAGTATCATTCCTCGAACTAGGTAGAACCGAAGGTCCAACAACATCGCCAACGTTCAACGCCAACAACAACATTCAAATTGAATCGCACATTGAAAGATACAACCTCCTTAACCTCGCACAGGTTTCGACTGTGATGTGGAAATCTTCCAAAGAAAGTAAGGAAGTAATTTCATAATGTTTTTGTGTTTTTACGTCATCGAGATTGACTCTCCTGAACAAACTATGATCTAAATAATATATTCTTTCTATATTCCCGAAAGGGTTGATCGAATTGATCTAACAACTTGTCTTAAATCGCTCTGAAATTACGTGTCCGAAGTTTCTGCTAGAGAATTTCAATTAAATAGTGAGAAATAACATCAGGAATTGAATATTGAGTGTTTTATTTGCGAAATTATCATCGCAAAATATTATTCGTTAACTAAAATAAAATTCAAAAAATCTTTTTAAAAAACATGCTTTTCAAATGAGTTTGCATTGAAAATGGGAATAAAAGGATTCGGAGAATCAAATTTTATAAGTAATTTTTGACACAACATTTTTCTAAGTACACTTTTCTTATTCCATTTGGAAGTTAATAACTTTGATAAGTCACGCTTCTACCGAGTAGCCTGTAAAAAGTTTTCACTCCAGTTGAAGTTACATTGCCAAAACGTCAACTATTTTTCAATTACAAGAACGCCTGTTTTTTCAGTATCTACGTTAAATAATGTAAGTTATTTATTGACATTCAATGAACATCCCATAAGATTTAATGAATATTTTCCATAATTTACTCATAATGGGTTTCTACACTTCTCGACTCAAAACTATTCTGCTCATGAATTTCATCCAAAAGCCCAGACCTAAGTTGAAAAACCAACGACAAAGGTAAGATCAATTTATTGTTGAAGTTATATTCTTCTGTGGTTCTCGTCTTTCGGTTATGCAACTCTTCATACAATAACTAAAGGTAACACGCTAAATGAGTTGCCTACTTAGCTTTATACAAGGCGCTCAAAATCGAATCCCGTTTGTTATGAGAATGTGACGTTCCTAAATAAAGGTTACCTCATAGACGTTGAATTTGTGCTAAGCCCCGCCTCTTTTCGCATCATATACATCAGCATTGACTTCCACTATTCATGACCTCGAATCAAAATTGTTTGAATTAATCAAAGGCAGAGAAGACAAAATAGCAGAAATAGCTGAGGCCAGGCACTGAATATGGTGGCTCCAATAGTAAAACCCGTAAGTAGGCTTTGAAATTTTCTTTTACAACCTAGATATTCAAGTTGTAATTCTATTTTAGGATGTTCCCTACAATGGAGAGATTCCCGGGGGCCTACAACCTGGAAGAATGTGCAGGATTCAAGGAGTAACTCACCCAGAGGCAGACAGGTAACAAATTTTTTCATAAATGTTTTATTTTTGATTCATATTTCATGAATTCATCGCCTAAAATAATCAGCCTTGTCAAGATAATTATTCCATAATTGCTTCATAATTATCGTATCACGACTGACTATTCATTACTGAAGTTCCTTGGCAATTTGTTTGCACAAAGGAATTTGATAAATTTCTACCTACCTCTATATGAATCAACGACTCTATTTATATAGAGAAGTTTTATTAAAAAAATGTTTCTGGAAATACTACTTTAATAAACGACATAGTTATAAAACTTTTTATTTTAGTTTGGGGAACTACCAAATGATTTTAAAATTTCTGTTGCGATCCGAATTTTTAAATCTACTTATAAAAAAATTTTGCAAACCCTAGAGACAATAAAGTTCATTTAATTTTCAAATTACTTTTAAAAACCTAAAGTATCGTTATTCACGACTTCCTTTTCTATTTGATACTGAAATTCAATAAAATGCAATATGAATTTTGACAAGGAGAAGTACTTGTAAAAGCCCTTGAATCAATAACTCACAATAATTTTTTATGCAGACTGGAAAAATAAATCTGATTTATTGTCCAGGGAATGAAATCTTATTGACAAAGCTACATTGAAATTTACAAAAGAACCTAACCTTATAGGTGCATATTTAAAATTACAGGAAAGTGGACAATTCCCTCAATTTTCAAAAAAAAGCTCAATTAATCGTTGAGTTCTGTATATTTTGGAAATGTTTGTAACAGACAACTAATAGATGTATCTCTTAACAAGCATAGTTTTATTTAAAAGATCTAAATAAGAGAAAATGCAAGATTAGTTCAAAAATAAATACAGTCCACTAAAATCTATTCAAGTCCCAGAAAAAAATATTGACAAAGCAAATTTTGGATAAAAATTACTGAAGTGCCCATATTTTTAGATTTTCGTTAAGAAAGTCTAGAACTAGAGTGCACCACAATCATAATACGAATATTAGATATAAAAAATTCTGCACAAAATCTCAAAACACAAATGAATTGAGAAATAATACAGTCCATATTTCAAAATATTCACTGTCAAGGATTTTCTTGATTTACTTTTACACATCTAGATTTCACAGTGTCACTAAACTAAATGTACTCGAAGTATTTTTAGTACTTGAAATACCACTTAAAATATTCCCAGTACTAGTATTTCACGCATAGAAGTACATAAAGTAATCAGAAATAATCGAAGTAAGCTTCACCAAAACCTCTTTGAATGTACTCAGTATATAAAGTACTTAAGTATACTTTAAGTACTTCATGGTATTGAGTACAACTCTGCAAACTCTATGACTGTTACGACGGAGTTCGTTACCCTTCTAAAGTACTAATAATATTTTTTAGGTTCAATATAAATTTTCAAGTTGGTCCAAACGATAATCCACGTGACGATACAGCTTTGCATCTATCCGTCCGATTGAATCAGGGATATATTGCACGAAATTCGTACAAAGATGGCGGATGGGGTGATGAACAGGGAGATGGAGACCTTCCTATAGGCCATGCCCAGTCTTGGGAAATCATTGTCCTTGCTGACAACACGGATTACAAGGTACATGAATGAGGTTTCTGAACATTTTATATCTTGTGCAACCATAATTGTATACTTTTACGTGAGAGAAAATGTTTTCTTTGAAATCCAATAGTGCAGATGGGTGCCTTTCAAAACAATCCCAGAACTGTCACGTATGGAGTACTGCAAGGGTCAGTTCTGAGACCAGTTATCTTTTATCTGTACATACAGAGTTTTGTTCTACTACTTCGGAGCCTCTGACTTGGAAGAATTGGACAATCTCATGTGCTTTGTGCATTTCCCTTTATCTTTTTCATAACACCCATTTCAACAATCTTATTCCCTTTGGTAGTTTGCTGCTACAGATCCTTCCTGATTTATGTCTGGAGATAATTTGTGTTATCAATACATCATTTGTTTCCTGTGATCCAGTGTTTCAAATTTACATGAAATGTGATGAGCTATTTCTATCATACACAATTTACCGACTCTTGTAAACAGTGTGACCAGTAAAGTTCTCATCAAATGAGATTTTTTTATTGATAGCTATATTCAAAATTCAACTTTGGCATCAGTTCAGTCGAGATGAAAAATAACCCAAAAAATGTAGTCATGTCATTCGCATTAACTGTCAGATTTTAATTAAAAAAAAAAACAAAAGTGTGTGAATTTTTAATCAATAATATTTGTCAATATTCGATGACAGAACAATTGCCTTATATCAAAAATAGAGTTCTCTGGGTATAGCGAGTCAGTGGAATATCTTATGTTTTTTTTTTAATTATTCGCAGAATCCATTCTTGTACAATATTCAAATTATTCAGAATGCTTCCCATCACACCTCCCCAACCCAAGATTCCGTAACTCAGCTGTGATTGTACGGGAGCAAAATATAGTGGTTTCATATTTTTCGTATTCAGAAATCTTGCAAGGTATCTGAACTTACTCAGTAGACCCCTCAATTTATTTTTTACATCCTCAGTGTGATAGTCCCATCTCAAATGTCTACCTATTATTATGCCCGGATATTTTGATCTGTAATAAAAGACCGTCGGGTCTGAAACGATCCCTTTTCTAACTTTTAACGATTTATAATTATCTCAATTGATGAATAACATTCACACAAGAAACTACACCGCCCTGTATATGGGATCATTCAGCCGAAGACTCCCTTAATTTATTTTCCGCGGGAGGTGGAATTCGTATTCTCCCAGAGAATTCCTCTGGGAGAATACGAAATTACTCTAAATTATTTCACAAATTCGTACCCTTAGCGCCCTCTTCAAATCCGGTGGCTAAGTCAGCAAGAATTATCGGTTTAACACATCCATTGCATCGTTAAATTAACGATGTTTGTTTAGTCTGGTCTATGTCCCTCTGAACTCTCAGAAAATAAATTCTATTTCATTTTGAGACAATTCTCACAATATCTATTCGACCCTTTTGGAAAGTTAATAGGAAAGTTCTTAAAACGTCGACGCAATTGATTTTTACGATTTTATTTTTCTTTCAAGTGGCCGAGCCCTACGTGACCTAATGTCGTTAATGGAAGTTGATAACGGTTTCCTTAAAAACACAGCCTCTTGTGTTATAATATTTATACTTTTTTTTGAAATTATATTTCTAACCTATGCTATATTTCTTATATGCCCGTGTTATTGTCTATTATGAAAGGTCCTAGATTGGGTAAGTGATTGGAATAAGAGTTAAAAGGAAGATAATACGTTTTTTGTTGGTTCACTGAATTCGAACCAGTCACATATTCCTTTCAAGTTTTGTTTTGCTATTGCCTTTAAACATACCTACGGGGAAAACGTAATGTTTGGCGTCGGAAGTCGAATAATTGACTGAAAATTTTCTGTTTTATGATTACGACGGGATGGAAGACCCTATTTAATTACTATTTCAATTTTATCCCTGTTATATACATTCTTTTTTCTTGGGATTAAGAAAGATTATTATTGTTATTATTAGTGGTATTATGTCTTAAATAAACTTTTCAATGTATCATCATTATTATCTGAATATTAAAATCATCAGAGCTATTCATAAGCATACATGAAATGGATGTTATGGTATATTTCAGTCATTCAGTTCATGAACGAACGTTTTATTATTATTATTATTATTATTATTATTATTATTTTCCCAAATGTAGGTCGCCGTAAACGGTCAACACTTCTGTGAATTCCCCCATCGCATCCCACTCAGTGAAGTCACCCACCTCCTCATAGACGGGGATGTATCCATCACCCTAATTTCGTGGGAAGGAATAACGGGTGTGGGTGGAACTGAGAGTGCTTCTAGAGCATCACAGCTGAACGCCGAAGGCCCTCAGGGTGCTCCACAGCAGTTCGGAGGTCCTCAAGGTTATGGCGGTCCCCCTCAAGGTTACGGACCCCCGCAGGGGTATGGAGCTCCTCCACAAGGATACGGAGGATACGGCCCCCCACAACAGGGATATGGGCCTCCACTACCACCAGGGGTGAGAAAAAGTGCCAATTTAATTTAAGGGAATTTAATTTTTCAGAAGTTATTTGATAACATTTTGATGATTCAATCTACAAAAACTTTAAAACAAACATTTTGTCAGTCGCGATATTTCTAGAAATATTCCTTTTTATCTGCCATGTGGCATAGTGTACATAACAAAAAGCCCCCAGGTCATCCGTCCATTCCGGAAGAACAGCAAGTGCAAACAATTGGTGAGATGGTAATAAATTCTGAACAGTCTACTTATTCCGTCGCGATTGTTTGTGAGGTGTCTCCTTCTACTGTCTGGAGACTTTTGAAGAGGAATAGGTATCATCCATGCAAAAATGAAATGGTACACCAATTAACTGAAGATGACCCTGATCGAAAAACAGAAATCTGCGAAATCATGACGGAAACCATTGCAATGAATCCTACCTATCACCACAATATTTGTTTTAGTGACGAATGTACATTTTGTTTGGAATACACTTCTCTTGAGATATGATAATGTAAGCTAATTGCTTGAGTTTCATTTTATCGAATATTCAAACTCATCATTATTATCAGTCTTTCTAATTCACACTCGTAATGTATTATTTTTCTTACCTTTCCCAAAAAACAACCCCCAGTTAACAAGTCTTACTTTCGTCTTGAATGAAATGGCCCTGCCTGGGCACTGTCCGAACTCTCCACAACATAGCGGTACCAAATTAATAGTACCTTGACTGACTGGTTCTCTCGTTCATTAAGTCAGTCGGCTAAAGTAGGTCCTTCCAAACATGGTCAGATAAAACCGGTGTCAACCGATGTCAATTGAACTTGAACGGGTAATCGTGGTTTTAGGAAATACGATTAGTACCGGAGCGACACTGTTTATAAGAAAGCTCAAAGATGAAAATGGACTAAAAATTATCGGGCCTAACACATAGATAGCACTAGTATATTTAATTCAATACTTTTTGTACTGTTATTGTTTTTCATACGTTTTTGTTCAATTATGCTGTTCATCTACGTTCTGTACCACCGACTTACTACTAATGTACCTTTATATATCGTAGTCAATGAACATTTATCTATCTATCTATTTTCAACAGAATGGATCAAAAACAATTTCGTGTTTTAATTTTACCCTGCTTCTCGATGGGAAAAAATACCGTTCAAGCGAAGTAATGGCTTGAAAAGTGTTATAGAACTCCGCTCTATCAAAACCAACAATTGAGGTTTGCGGACTCCAAACGTGATCGTAGAGACAGTGGTCGTCTCATTTGGTCGTCCACTGCAGAACGCAGTGGACGACCAAATGAGGCAGTAACACCAGAAAACATAAAAAATCCACAAAATCGTTTTGAAAAATCCAAAAGTGAAGTTGCGTGAGTTAGCTAACATTATGAAGATATGAAAAGAACGTGTTGGTTTTATATTGAATGAGCATTTGACTATGAGAAAGGTCTGTTCGAAGTGGGTGCCGCGTGAGTTCACTGTTGATCAAAAACAAGAACGTCTTGATGATTCCGAGCAGTATTTGGCCGAAATTTTTGCGTCGATATGTGACAATGGATCTAACATGGATTCATAACTTCACTCCGAAGTTTTATATTATCTTCTCGCTTATTTATTTGTTCGATGTTCAAGAACTTGAGAATTCTGAAGAAATAACACTAATAAGGAATTATGACAAAAGACTAATCATTAATTTTGAAAAGCGTTCAAATTTGTGAACGATTTTTTTTTCGGATTATTTTATTAGTGCTTTATTTGTATTATGATCATGTTCAATCTTTGTTATGATGCTTAACATATGAATTTGGATTAGAAGTATGTGTTTTTCTGATAAAATAAATTCAACACTAAAAATCAGAGGGTAAAGCTGGAACTTCTAGCGTAGAAGCTTTGGTCGAAAATGGTTTGCTACTGTTGCAGAGACAAGGATTTGATGACTCTGGTGGAGACTGACCCATCACAACTGGTGCGTGAGATTGTGCAAAAACTAGGCGTCATCTACCATGTAGTTTTTTATGATTGAAAGTATTCTTTCTCAAAGTGGGCGATAACTCTCCCTTGTGGGTGCTGGATGCCTTATGGGGGGCAGTAAAGGGCACAGAGAAGATTGGAGGGCGTTGAAGCGGGGTTTAGGGGGGCGATGGCTAAGTTAAAAATGGTTTTTTGCTTTCAACACAAACTTTACGGTCCTTTATGCTTAACGCGCGTTTTTTCGTGTATCGCCATCCAGGGTACTAGACAGTAACTATTTCCTTTCCGATAGTTGTCAGACTGTACAATAGATGGCGGTAAGCTTCAATGCGAAGCGAGAAGTTTCTAGTCTCCATTCTCGAAAGTACTAGGTCCGCCCGCTGCCTCATATGGCGCGCGAGCCTTCCAGCCAGTAATGTCATTCGACGATATTACGAAAACAAGTTGATTTAGTTAGCGACTATCTAGGTGAAGTGCTGTACGTGCGGTGGTGAATCCTGTAAGTGGTGTTAGTAAGTTTTTAATACTCGATTCTTTACTACGGCATTTTTGAAGACAAAATTTGTCGGGAGCAAAAAAAAAAGAAACGGCAGAATAGCGCGGAATATATAAAATTTGGATTTATTGAAAATCCCACAAATCCATCTTCGCCTATGTGCCTTCTTTGTCAAAAAGCATTTTCGAATGACATGATGAAACCATCAAGGCTACAAGATCATCTGAATAAAATTCATTCGGCTAAAAAAGACAAAAGTGTGACTGATTTTCAAGAACTAGAAAAGTAACCCTCAGCTCAGCCAACTGTGTGATAACTTTTTTCAGCGGCTTCTAAGCAAGAAGACGACGGACTCCAAGCTTCCTACAATATCTCCTTGCTAATTGCTCAAACAGGTTAATCTCACACTATTGGAGATGATTTAATTTTACCGGCCATAAAAAAAGTAATAACTACTGTGCTCCATAAACCAGCGGCAGATATTATCCGAAAAATTCCTTTGAGCAATATTTCCGTGCAAAGACAAATTGATGAGATGGCTGAAAACATTGGAGGGTCATTATACAATCATCTAAATTCTCAATTCAGTCAGATGAGTCCACTTTACTAACCAATGAGACGGATAGAAAAAAAGGAACTATACACTAGAAATATTTTGTGATGAGAAAGAAATTCCACTGAAGAATATTATATCAGCTGGTACGGATGGCGCTCCGGCTAGCACAGGACTTCATAAAGGCTTCATAGCGTACTCAGAAAGTAAAATTCCAGATGTGCTCGCTGTACATTGCGTCATTCATAGGCAACATTCAGTTTCGAAAAATTTGAGTGAGCGCCTCTCTCAATCACTGCAATATATCATTAAAGCTGTTAATAAAATCCGGAACAGCTCTTCAAATGACAGATTAAAAGTTAATCAGCATTGTGTTGCTAATGATGAAGATTTCAACCGATTGCTATTCTACACAGAAGTGTGTTGGTTATCAAGAGGTAACTGTCTGACTCGATTTTACGATCTATTTTACTCTGTAATCGAGTTCTTGGAAAACAGAGACAAAGAATTGCACGACAACCTCATCACTTCAAAGAATTATATTGCGTATTTGACA
>WOGR01008765.1:0-11678 GCA_015342045.1 Leptinotarsa lineolata | reverse complement strand
TAGGAACAGTATTAGGACATCGGAAATGTATTTAAACTTGTATCCCGAAAGACGACAACCACATCGAACTATGCTCTAGTTATTGGATCAAAATCTCACCGAGTCTGATTTGTTTGAAATGCCAACGAAAAAATATGGAGGCAGAATCAACAATCAAAATTTGATAAATTAGGTGTGTATGAGGTAAATTAGACATTTTCAATGAAAATAGAACTTTAAACAAATTACAATATGGTTAAAGTATATTACAGCAAATACTCAAAATGCTGCTAATGATGACGATGATGATGATGAAAAATTAGGTGAAATTTCCTAATTTACCGCCCATATCTCAAGGAACAATAAGCAAAATAAAGAAACAGTTTCGCGAGTTTGGTCATGTGGGGCAGTTAAAAAAAAAACAGCTACCAATGCAGTGATTGACGAACTCAAATTAGATGTGATGCTTGAGTTTGAAAAAACCCACATACATCGAGTAGACAGGTATCCACTACATTCAATGTTAGCCATACATCGACAGTAAACATATTTAAAAAAAGAAAATGCATTACTATAAAATGATACCTACTCAGGAACTCATGGAAGACGATTTTGATAGAAGAACTCATTTTTGTGAGCAAATGATGGACATCTTGAATAACAATATCATCCGTCATGCTAATCGGCAAAATTTCCGCTACTGGTCAATTAAAAATCCTCACTGGATGAGAGAAGAACACACGCAATATCCTCGAAATGTTAATTTTTCGGCAAGGATCGTAGGAAACCATATCATTGGTCCCTGTTTCATTGTGGGCAACTTGAATGGCGTTAATTTAGCAAATTCCTGATTCAGGAAACTCTCAAGTTCAAGTAATTACGATGTGGTTTCAGCAATATGAAGCACCACCACATTATCTAGGTAACATCCGGCAATACCTCGATACAACATTTCCCAATCGGTGGATAGGGAAGCGAGGGTCGATTGAATGGCCAGCGCGATCACCTGATCTTTCTTCATTAGATTTCTCCTTATGGGAATACGTGAAGAGCTATTTCGACAAAACTTAACCTTCAGATTTTAAATGATTTAAAAGAACTAATAACGCTTGCGATTTTTGAAAACTTTTACACCAAAGCTTCCAATCTCATCTTTCAAACCGATTTTTGTTAAAATCTTAGTGTACTTTCATCAGTATGGCTTTCTGGAGACCATTTGAAACAAATGATAACATTACGTAGCCCACGTTATAAAAGAAGAGAACAAATATTATGTGCAAAGTTCCATAAATCTGATCGTTATTTAAATCGATGATGATTCCATCTCATCCGAATATAGCGAAGAAGAATTTTGACTTTTCTAGCAATTTTGTTGTTATTTTGTAAATATATATTTGACGAGAATTCTGTGTGATTACTTGTGTTTTCATTGTATTTTAGAGTTTTCGACTAGGAAATCAAGAACCCTAAATTTCATAATCACCCTTGGTGGAAACAGTCAGTTGAGATAAATTTTTCATGGGGTGATCAATTGCTATGATTATAAGAATAAGTAACTGAAAAACTACCACTGAAAAATAATATGCCGACGCCTATGTCGAGGCTGGAATTCCTTCTCCGTGCTGTTCCAATTGGTATTGAAAATACTATACCTGTAATTCGAATACAGTTTGAGGGATTTATTACCTAAAGGCCGCAACAGGTAGTTCAGGTAGGTAACTCATTTTCAATAAGAACATATTTCAAATAGAAGGAAGTTACCCGCTTGTTTCATTAGTCATTTGAAAGTTGTGTATTGATCTGTAGTAGAAATTATTGGAATAAATTGAACAATGGAGCAGTACTTGCTGGTGGACAATTCTGCGTGTGAGTTTTGTGACAGGTTCTTATCGATAGAACCGGTGAAGATGTATTCAGATGGAAAAATGAGGTGTGGAAAGTGTCCCAATAAAAACGTGGATTTCATTATAGACAATAACACGAAAAATTATCTGTTCCCCTGCGTAAATTGCTACGATGGATGCTTGAAACGTCTCACCGTCGATGAAGTTGAAGATCACGAGAAGTATTGTAAGATTATTCAGTACGCTTGTCCTATCTGCGAGGATGACAACGTGATTCCGTCGTACAGCTTGAGAAAACATTTTGAAAAGTTCCACGAGAATAATCTTCTTCTGGAAACCGCAGTGTTCAAATTAGACTTGGGGGAGCCTGGAAAGTGGTTTCTTTATGAAGAAAGACACAAACTGTTCTTCATAAACGTCGGATACCTCGAATCGTCAAAAAGTTATTGCATGAGCGCTGGTTGCCTAGGAAACTGGGGTGAGAAGCGAGTTTACCGAAGAATCACGCTACACTACGAAGGTAGGCAAGTTGTTTCTGAAGTAACATCTTGTCGCCCATACACGGAGATGGGGTCCGAATTTATTGTGAATGAAACCGTCATAGCGGAAGAGAAGTCTTTTGTAGTTTTTGTGGCGTTTTTGTTTCCTGAAAAAGAGGGTCAAACGGTTCTTCCTATCACGAACGCTGCCTTGATGTTTTCAAGTACGGAGTACCCAGAATGGCTACTGGTTCAAAATCGTAACATCCAACTGGACGAACATTTTCTAGGAAAGTTCGAATTACCCAAGGACTCCCCTTTTGATCACGTTTTAGGCTTTGGCCAGAATCAGAGATTGTACCCGCATTGTTTGCTATGTGGGCAGTACGGGCATACAAAATGCCGAGCTACACACAACTATGTGTTCTTTTATCAAATTTTGCGAAGCGAGTACTCTTTGTGTAGCTTCTGCAAAGTTGTATACCAGGGTCCAATCCTGGCAAAGTTTTCCAAGCTGCGGATATCGGAAGAACGTTACCACAAACTTAAATTCGAGTGCATCTGGAGAAAATGTGGTGAGTACTACGGTCCTCGAGTGGCACAATGCGATTCGCAACAAAAAACCTATGATGAAGTGCCCCGTGAGTCGCTGCAAGTTTAAGGGTCCAATATATATCATGATTGCTCATATTCGAGACATTCATCAACCTTTCGTCATGTTTCCCGTAGCTTTCATCGACGCTGTTCTAAATGTGACTAGTCGTTCCGTTCAAATGTTTGTCTTGGTTAAGAACGCTTTCGTCTGTGTTAACTTCAAGTATACAGAACCGTATTGGCAAATGAAGTTTTCCTTGTGCGGCGATAAATTCACTTTTGGTCAGAAGAAACTCAAGGCTGTGGCTTTTGAGAAGCATTCCAAGAATGTTCTAGGCATGTGCGAATCGCCAGAGGTATTGGAATTGAAGGCACATGTTCGAGTATTCATCAGATTTTATTTGAAGTAGTTATTGTACACTTATTTACGTTATCATCAAACAATGTCCCCTTGAAATGTTTGGAATAATTATAAAATCACCAAGTTCTCAGATTTTCATTAGTTCGAACTTCCATTGTGGTATGTACAATTACATAATAGTAGGCACTGAATTCTCGGAAATATTATTGCATTGAAACGAAAACATTTTTGTCATTTATCCTCATCTGTTTAATATAATTTTCGTACGCCACTGCAAGAGACAAATTGAGCCAAAATCCTCAGTCATTTATGAGAATTTATTGCCCACTGTTTTGGAATTATTAGTTTCAAAGATTCGAAATTTATGAAAGGACAAATAAAATCAGAATAAAAGCTAAAATATCAATTACATTAGGCAATTAAACCCGGAGCGAAAATTCTCACATGCTTAATTCAACTGATATTTCAGCTATTCATTCTAATTTCATTTTTTCCTCTATGAATTTCGGCTCATATTAAACAATGGAAATACGAACTTATGGAGCTTATCTTGAAACAACCACTTTCTGATGATTATTGACGTTATTCCTCTTTTGACTTTGTAATATTATTGATAACTTATGTACATTATTTGTGTATGATATGATATTTATGGTTCCTTATGATATGAGTTATATACTCCTTATTGCCAATTTATATTTGTTCAGATTGGTATACTTCTTACTGAATATGTTTCATTCCATGATTGTATATGTATTATATATTTATAATTCTAACTGAAGTTCTGTGATTGATAATAAATCATCAACTGTGATATATTTCTTAGCTTAAAGTGATTTTTGCAACTGAATTTATCTTTGTTGGACAGTTTATCATGTATATATATTTTATTTCACATTTCTCATTGAATTCTGTTATTGATACACAATCGTCCATTGTAGTATTTTTTCTTGTCTGAAAGTGATTTTGGCAACTGAATTTTATTTTGTTGGGCACCTTATTATATATGAATGTTTTATTCAAATAATTTAGTGATCCAATTTTTCCGAAGAAACCTTGATTGGGATCAATTTCTCTTGAAAAACCAATTGTTTTCTTGCCGACGTTTCAAACTTAATCAAATTCTTCAGGGATCCTTCGAGACAACACCAAATTTTGGTAATTGCAACGTTTTTTATTTATTTCATGTATCTGATATATCTGATGGTTTTCAGTTTAGTTATTTTTCAATACGAAAAAAAAACTTTTCGAGCCCTGAAGAAGATTTTGATCAAATTCGAAACGTCGGCAAGAAAACACTTTTCTTTTCAAAGAAAAATTGATCCTGTTACCCAACGACCATTTCTTTAGATAAACGTTTCATTTTATCGTTCTGTATTATGTGGGAATTTTCCAAAGACAGAAAGGAATCAGTCAATTTCAAAAAAAAGGAACTCTTTACAAAGATTCGAATTTATTAACAAATGTACAATATCAAATGAATGTCTATAAATATTGAAATATAATTGGTACATGTATAATATTTCAACACAGTCTGCTAAGTGTAAACACTTTTGATTGACTGGGTTAGTTGAAAAATAGAGATTATGTTAACTGGTAATAGATATTGTTCATAAATAACTAGATGGAAATAAAGAAATGTTACAACAATAGTCTTTTATTATGAATAAGGGTGGAATAAATTATCTGTTGAACTAAATCATTTCAATGTGAGCACATTTCCAATTTTTGCGGTATTATCTATTATCCAACTGTGTGAGTTTTTTTGAATGCTTTTCATTTTCACGAGAAATTGTATAATGAATTTCAGAACCAATATATATGTAATGTTGTGGCATAAAATGTTAAGTACATTTAGAAATTTGAAAGCATTTATTGGTCTTTGATAGTGTATTGTATTGATGTTCAATTATGTCGGTACTTGAAAAATGTTTTTTTTATATATGAATATAAATATATTTTCTGAAATCTAAAGTTTATTGCATATTCATGAATAAACTCGATATATTTTAATGAATTTTCATATACATCATCCCAGAATATGATTCCATAGTTCATAATATTTTAAAATAATGCTTGATAAAATACCAATGAAGTTTTCAATTCAAATATATTTCTCAGGAGTCTAAACTTATGGAGACATTTTCTTGATTTTTTTTTTAATTTAAGTGAATATTTTTCCATTTAAGGCAACAAGCTATAAAAATTTATAAATATTTCAGTTCTAGGGTTCTATTGAATTCAAAAGTGCAATTGCATTTTTCAAAATGTGAAGATCATGCAAAAAAGTAACTTCTGCAAATGAACTAGAAGCACAAGCCCATTCAAAACAGCTACTTTCATAAAAATATTGAATTACACGTACGAAAAATACTTTCGAAACAAAAAATTTCATATGATCACTGAATTATACAGAACACAAGTAAAGTGCCAATAGTTTTCTTTCCCAAATTAATATACTTTTTACATATGCTTGTTCATTCATAATATGAAATAAAGAGTTAACAAAAATAGATAATACATATTTATTTGTTCGCGTATTCCGATCATTGTGAAATTCTCATTTATGATTTTCAAAAGAAACATCAGCTAAAGAATTAAAAAGTGTTTCATATCGTAAATACCCAACCTAACCTTATACCTGCATTTTGAAATACAGTTTAAGGGATTTATTTACCAGAAAATTCTTCGAAGGCCTTGATGGGTTGTAGAGGGAGGCAAACAGGTCAACTACAAACCCGCAAAAGGAAAAAAGTTCATTTGTCATCGGAACATTGTCGTGAAAGGTGTTTGTTCGTCTTCAGTAGAAGTTTTTAAAGTGATTTGAACAATGGAAGAGTACATACAAATAGATATTGCTACGTGTGATTTTTGTGACAAATTTTTATCAGTAAAACCAGTGAAGGTGAATCCAAAAAAAATGAGAAGGTGCGGAAGGTGTCCAGACGAAAACGATGATTTCGTTATAGATAACAACAGAAAAGATTGCTTCTTTCCCTGTACGAATTGCTACGATGGCTGCATGGAACTCCTCACTACCGATAATGCTGAAGAACACGAAAAAACATGTGAAGTGAAAGAATATGCTTGTCCAATTTGCGAAAACGACACCATAATTCCATCGTACCGCATGAGAAAACATTTTCAAAAATTCCACGGGGATAATCTTCTCTTTGAAACCGCCGTGTTCAAAGTAGACTTGAGGGAGCCTATGGAAGATGGAAAGTGGTTTCTTTATGATACAAGAAACAAACTGTTCTTTATAAACATCGGATACAGCGAATCATCGAAAAGTTATTTCATGAGCGCTGGTTGTCTAGGAAACTGGGGTGAAAATCGGGTCTACCGAAGAATTACGCTATACTACGGAAACAGTCAAGTTGTTTCTGAAGTGACATCTTGTCGCCAGTACACAGAGATGGGGTCCGAGTTTGTTGTGAAGGAGACCGTCGTAGCTGGAGAGAAGTCTTTTGTGGTTTTTGTGGCGTTTTTGTTTCCTGATAAAGAGGATCAAACGGTTCTTCCCATCAGAAACGCTGCCTTGATGTTTTCAAGTACGGAGTACCCAGAATGGCTACTGGTTCAAAATCGTAACATCAATCCAAACATTTCTATGCTCGGACCATTTAGATTACCCGAGGAGCCCCCTTTTGATCATATTCTGGGCATAGACCAGTCAAGGAGGTTGTACCCACACTGCTTGCTGTGCGGTCAGTATGATTACTTAAAGTGCTCGGACACAAATTTATTATTTTTCCACCAATTCTCGCACAGCGAATACTCACTCTGTAGCTACTGCATATCTGCGTACCGGGGTCCAATCATGGGAAAAGTTTCCAAACTGCGAATGTCCGAACAGAATTACAAGAGACTCAGTTTCGAGTGCATCTGGAAGAATTGCGGAAAGTACAACGTTTCGCATGACATCGAGAAACACAATGGTATGTGTGATAAACAACCTGTGAGGTGTTGCCCCGTGAGTTATTGCCGTTTCAGGGGGACACTGCATGGAATTTCCATTCACTTCAAGGCAAACCATTCCCCTCAAGTCATGGTGCCCTTTGCTTTTTTTATTGCTTTTATGGATGAGACTTCTCCTCCGGTTAAAATGTATCTTCTGGTTAAAAACGCTTTCGTTTCTGTTAACTTGGAATATAAAGAACCGGAGTGGCAACTTAAGTTCTCGTTGTGTGGCGACAAGTTCACTTTTGGGGGCAAGAAACTCAGAGGTGCAGCTTTCGATAGGTACCAAAGGAGATTCTTAGCTCTGTGTGAATCTCCGAGAGTATTAAAGTTGAAGCCGCGGCATATGGGATACTTCAAATTTTATTTGGAGTAGAGGCTACAAATTTGCTTGTGTTGCAAAATGACAATCTCCTGAAATCAAAGGAGAAATTTAAATGAAAATGCAACCGTTGAGCAGATTGCTAGAATGGAATTGTGACTATTTTCCTGTTTTCTTTTGTACATTGTTTTTCATGTATCCTACTGTCATGTATATTCTCAAACATAATTTCTAATGTTCACTGAAGACATTATTATTTCGATTCTAAGTGTGTAATTCAACCCAATAATACAAGACAGCAAAATGACTAATATGTGTGCCATTTTCAAAGACTAATCTTTTATATAGATCACCGTGACTAGGAAAGAGTTGTTCAATAAACTTCTGTTCGAAATTAAATCATGTTGAGGCTCCCAAAAGTAAACTACAGAAGGCAATGCCATAACTGCGTTATGGCATTGCGTTATAGCAATGCCATAAATGAATTATGGTATTGCCTCCTATAGGGTTAGTAACAATAACACAGATGTCATTTCAATCCAACAAAAACGTGTAATATTGTACATGTGTAAAGCAAAAAATCGAGATTCTCGTCGAACATTATTTATTTAATATAAAATTCTGAAAATAGTAGTAATATTCATATTGGAAACTGCATGCCTGATGAGAAAACACATCAACCTCACTCTTTCATGTACAATAGTTGTAAAATATAATAATACACCACTGAAGAGGAAAAATTGAAAGCTCAACAATCTCTGTAAAAGCATAAATAACTTCAATCAGTGAAAAACCACACACTATTTCATTGCTGAATTTTTAAATGAAGCATTTTGTATCGATTTCAATTGCAATACTGAAGTAAGTGTAATTACCGTGATCTGATATATTTTATATGATTCATCCATTATTTTCAGACTATTTTATGGTTTGTTATATGTCTCGTTTTGAATTATTTGGGTTCGTCTTCTGACTGGTATATGTTTTGTAATGTGTCTATTTTTTAATCTACTGTCATAAGATACGCTTTGTTGATGAGGATTTTTCTTCTTCAGGCAATAAAGAATATTTCTCTCTCTCTTTCTCTAACATAGAGAGCATTCAGTGTCTTATACTCTAGTCAAGAAGTGATTTTTTTTTCGAACTTTTTTCAGCAGTCTCCGAAAATTATGGTTGAGGTGTCATTCGATTCACAATAGCGTCTAGAAAGTTTTTAAAATCGGACGACTTTCGAAAATGAAAATTGCGAAAGTTATAAACATTTTAGTGGAAAATAAAAATGGTTTTAGTTATTTTTCAGTTATTTATCAACAATTTACTAGATTTATAAATAAAAAAGTTCAATAAATAATCGAAAAAATAATTTTTCATTATTATTACTAATATTTTTTTTATCAGAAGCTACATATTTTTTTTTAAATTCTTTTCACTTATTGTTCAAAATTTTGTTATAAACAAATGCATTGTGTATAACATGATTGAATTTTTTTTGAATCTCAATCTTCGATAAAAATTGTGTTTTTTTTTAAGAAGCGTTTCTAAAAAAATTGCTATACGAAAAAACGCATTCGGTGATCAACATTTTTTTTACCACTAATTATTTATATCGAGGAACCATTTTTTTCAATCATTATTTATCTTTTTTTTTAATATTCATTGTTTATTCATTTTTTTGATTATTTGTTCAATTTTTTCATTTAAAAATGCAGTGAATTGTTAATAAATAACTGAAAAATAATAATTTTCCAATATTTCAAACGGAAATCGATTCTTAACCGTTATAATCATAGCTCTACGAAAGTAAAAAAATTTCACACTTCAGTTATAAAAAATATCACACTTCAGTTATAAAAAATATCACATTTGCAATATTGATGATCGAGTGATGAAAAATTGTTAACAATAGCGTAATAAATCGAATAATTGCAATAAAAATTTTTACCGACAGATTATTGTTCATTTATCTTTTGAGTGTATGCCTGAATTTTTCATTCCTCAATTTATATATTTTATATGCTAAAAAAATTGTTTTTGTGAAAATGGCCCAAACAGGCACGGCTTACGAATCTTTTTTTCGATTTCAAAAATCTCAATTAGTTTTTGGGATATTTTCGAAAAACTAAACCCATTTTTCATTTTTCACTAAATTATTTATAACTTTTGCAATTTTCATTTCCGAAAGTCGTCCGTCTTCAAAAACTATCTAAACGCTATTTTAAATCGAATGACACCTCAACTATAATTTTCGGAGACTGCTGAAATAAGTTCGAAAAAAAAAAACACTTCTTGACTAGACTATTAGGGAGTACCTATTAAAAAGTGGATTTCACTGCTTGAAAGACTTTTAGTTTCACTTTCAGCTTTGGTTATATTTTTTCAGTTTAATGGCTAACGTATTTTGAGAAATTCTATTCAGGTTTCTGCATGTCACTAAGAAAATGAAGTGTAAGTGTTATGTATAATTTTTGGGTTATTTTCAGCTTTGGAAATTATTTATTTTTTGTTACCAAAATGTTTTCGTTTCATTAGAATAAGAATCATCTCCAAATCCTACTGACTGAACTGTCATTTCATACAGTATTTTTTGGGGATATTATAAAAGTTACGACATGGTAAAGTCATTTAATTTTCTTATCATTTGTTGTTGAAATTATATAATTTACCTATTATAATGTATGTTATTTTTTTTCGAATGAAAGTTTGTATCCTTCTCCTTATCATATTTATTCCTCTGAAATTCATACATCGTCGTCTGTTTATGTTTTTCAAGTTACTCAAAATAACCAATTTTTTATTTTACTAGTACTGAAATGTATTTAATTATGCTGATTTTTTTTGTTGACCATTACCAAATAATACTTTTTCTGAGTAACAAAATTGCGATACATATGAGAATTTTAATGAATCAATATGATTTCTTTACTAGAATTCAGAAAGTTCTACAATTATTGCCTTGTATTGATAACCATAATGAATTGAAAATTTGGATATAGTTTACGAAATAACAAAAAGTATTACCTGTCACCTGTATGAACTTGAGTTGTTCATGAAGGTTTCAGTGGATTTGAAATCTCATGAAAAAAATATATAAAACTATCGAAAATATTAAAAATAACTATACTGAAATATTGGGATGGATTAGTTGGAATGAAAATAATTTGAACCATCAACGCCAATAAAAAAAAATGTTTTATTGTGATCTGAAATGAATATGAATTGATAAATAGATTAAATAAGTGAAACAAGTGTGAACACTAAAAATGAAAGAAATAAGAAATTCAAATAACCTGATAACAATGATGAAAAATGAGAAAAAAGATTTCGAATCTTACTTCACGATATTTCGATTATCAGTATCCACTCTCGTATTCATTGATTTTAATATTTCATCCATATTGTTTTTGTTTGGAGGTGCTTGACAATGTTTCATGGTGACTTTTATAAGTTCGGACTTCCATTGATGTAAAATGATTTGAAATCCCTGAAATAAGCAAAAATAACCTCAAATGAAATCATAATGAAATAAAATACAAGCAAAAAATTGAAAATTGAATCATCAAATGATAAAAAAAAATTAAAAATTAGTAATTGAAAAATTTCAAGCCAAGTTACTCCACGACGTCTCTATTATTGTATGATTGAACACTACACAATTACTTTTTTACTTCTTCAAGTCTAAATAGTACTACATAATTCAAAAAGAATAGGCTCTGCAAATTCTTAAATTTTGAGTGATAAATTCGATTAGGAATACTTTTAATAATTGGCCCTTAATATAATCGAATTCTCATATCAATAAATGAATATGCAATATTTGGCCCCAAAAACCTCTACAAAGAGATTTGGCATAGATTCGTACCATGGTTCCTGAATAAAAAAACCCGTTCTTCATCTTGTCTTTTTTCTTGTTGAAATGAAAATATATATTGTCACACATGAATATGAACATCTGCCGATCCCATGAAATTTTGAAATCTACTGGAAACATAGTTCATCATTGTCCAAATGACCTGGCTTACTTGATGCAAAATTATCATTTGTAGAACATGGTTTTCATCGACTGTATTTTTTTGAGCAGTTTATATGAATAGTTGTTATGTTGAGCAATGTTTAGACGCTTTTGTTGAGATTGTAGT
>WOGR01008764.1:0-11679 GCA_015342045.1 Leptinotarsa lineolata | reverse complement strand
AGTTTGGCCAGCAAACCCTCATGCCACACATGGTCAAAAGCCTTAGAAATATCAAGCGCAACAGCACTTAACTCTCCATGTTTCTCGATGTCGTTATTCCAAATATGAGTGACATACGGTAGAAAGTCACCTGTTGATCTTTGTTCCCGAAAGCCATATTGATGGTCGCTCAAGATGTTGAAGCCTTCCAAATATTTGAGGATATGGTGGTTTACAGCTTTTTTCATGATTTTTGATATCACTGATAGCAAAGCGACTGGTCTATAGTTATTTGGAAGATTCTTTTTGCACTTTTTGGGGATAGGCTGAACGCGAGCAATCTTCCAACAAGAAGGAAAAACACTTCTCTTGCGAGAAGGTTGAAAAGTCTGCAAAATACTGGTGCGAGTTCAGTTGCGCACTTTTTGAGTACGATGACAGGCACTTCATCAGGACCAGACGCCTTGTTGATATTGAGCTGTTTTAGAATTGACCTGACCAGACGTTGTCGACAAGTTATTTCTGGCATTGTGGATTCTAGTGTGGGAATAGTGGGTGATGCCTTTCCCAGAAAATCGACTGTGCTTTATCAGGGAAGTGCAAGCACTGGTTGTGACGGCTCTCTTCCTTGCGAGGTTCTTGTTGTCTTTTAGCCAAAATCTGTTCCACCATCAGTTTGGAGTACCCATTTCGTTGAAGATTATTTTTGATGATACCTAGTTCTTTCTCCAGACCTTCCTTCGTATTACAGAGCCCGGAAGCATGGACTACTACAGTCTTGATGATTTCTCTTTCAATCAATTGATAATAGTTGAATTCGTAGTGTATATGTGAGTGGGTTTTTGGCATAGATGTTTCCCACTTAGTGTCGGCCCTCTTCACCAGTACGTCCAAGAAAGGCAATTCTTTGTGCTATTAATTCATTTTAGGGTTTTTTGCCTAATATATTTGTTATTTCCAGCTATTCTTTCAACTTTCAACTGTATTGGTTATTTCTCGGATTTGAAATCATTTTATACAATACCAGACAATGGAAGTCCTAACTGATAAAATTCACCACGAAACATTGTCAAATACCTTCAAACAAACATTATCCACTGTAAGTTCACTATTAGCCATCAGTATTCCACAACCATCAGTATATCATCTGTTACAGATGATGATGGCAACTAGTCTACAAAGTGTGGACTGACAACAGCCCTTTTCAGGGCTACCATTATAAACTCAAACAAAGTAGCTATCTCATAGTGAGATTTATTAGGTGATCACCTTTGAAATATGTTATAGGGCATATTAATGATTTATTGGGCGTTCACAATGTGTATAATTATTTGGCTTCAGATATCTCAAACACAGTGAGATGAACACTTCAAAAAATGACAACATATATATGATACATGTGGCGCTCGAAATTTGCATAACTAGCTGTAAAAACGAATTTTGAGAAAAAAAATCAATAAAGGTTATGTAAACGTCATTTCGCGCATAATCCGTCCATAAAATCGCGGATCCGCGACCATGGCTGTTTAGTAAGGCATGTCAAAGACGGCTCACAAATTTCACAAGAGTCTCAACTGGCATAATATGCAATGATGTCGAACCAGTGACACACTAATAGTGGGCCTTCTGATCAAGAAAAAACAGCCCTTTTCAGGTCTACATTATTTATACAAACAGTTGTATAAAAGTTGTATAAAATAAAATTTCCAAAAATTTTGGTCGTCCTCAATTTCTTCATTGTACCATATTTTTCGAGAAAGGGAGTGGATAAAATCTTATCATTGTATTATCACGCTCATTTTTGATCTAGATGAAGAATAGTTATGGCAAAAGTTGTATAAAATTGGCTTTTCTACAATTCGGGATGAATATTTTTGGGAAAAAATATCAACTACACCCTGCCTCAAACATCAGGATCCGCGTAGCAAATTCCGCGGCCGACACTAAAATAAAGCATCCCCCACACCGGCGCGAAACATTCGTTGCCGCAGCGGACGCGAACTTTCCGCTGCGGAAAATTTTCTGGCGTCGCGGCAGCGGAACATGTTTGCCCACACCGACGCGGCAGTATTTTTGCCGCCGCAGTATTTTTGCCGGCGCGAAACAACCGCAACGGAATAAAAGACACGGCGGTATATGCATGTATTCAGTGGGCGATGCGGATTTCGCAACGACTGCGGTAATGCAGCGTCGTTTCGCTCCAACGCAACGCTGCATGTAGAGTTTTTTCGCTGCCGCTATTGATTCGTCTGTTTGTTGTGAAAATGGTGTTTTCAACGAAGAAGCTGATCGAAATATCCAATTATTTATGATCTTTCGCATGGTGAATATAAAAATGTAAGAAAAAAAAACAAAATTTGGACAGATCTGGGAGAAATAGGTGATTTCATCATTACATATATTTTAAGACTTTTTCTTTACAATGAAAATATACCTAAAGCTATTGAAAAAATTCACGAACTTTTCACTTTCCACGTGTTTCAAATGCCAAGGAAACTGCACGTCGTGAATCTTTAAGTAGGTCTTGAAATGCATTTAAACCTGGTTCTGGAGGTTCCAAATCTTCAAAATATCTATCATCACTCTTTCCTGTTCTTAAAAAGTTATGCAAGATGCAAGTTGTATTTATTATTAAAATACCATTTTCCACAGACAACTCAATTGGTCTGTAAAATATTCGCCATTTTTGTGCTGAAATCCCAAATGCATTTTCAACAACCCTACATGCTTTGCATAATCTTGTATTATAATTTTCTTTTTGGATATCTATACGTGACTGCCGATATGGGTAAGGTTTCATCAGGTACGGCTTTAAAGCAAATGCTTCGTCTCCGATTAGAACGTAAGGACATGGAAGATCTTGTCCAGGAAGTGGTTTAGCGTTCGGGACATTCATAAGTCCCACTTCAAATCTTTGACCCATATTGGAAGCTTCAAAAATTCTCCTATCACTATTTTTTCCATATCTCCCAATGTCAATACACGTAAATTTATAGTCAGTATCTACAATGGCCATAAGGACAATTGAAAATTTATGTAGGTAACAAAAATAATTCGATCCAGATTTCTGTGGATATTTTATCGTAAAATGTTTTTCGTCTATACTACCAATGTAGTTTGGAAAATTCCATATCTGTTCTAATTATTTTGCAGATTTTTTCCACATTTCAGTGGATGGTTCTGGTAAATAATTTTTTTCCATTTTTCCGCAAATTGCTTGGCATACTTCTCGAATAATAACACCAACAGTTGAAAATCCTATCCTGTAGCTATGGCCAGTAGTGTAGTAACTGTTGCCAGTTGCCAAAAACCTAAAAGAGAATATTAGTGCTATTTTTCTGCCATGTATGGCATTATCGCTTATCTACTCACTATCTAGGTATAGGTATTTCATGGGTTTTTTTCCTTCAATTTCAACGTGAAATTCAAAAAGTTGTGGATGCGAATGTATTTTATACCTCATTTTTACCCCTCTGGGGTAAAAATTAAAGAAAAAGTGAAAGAATTTTAGAGATAGTTATGCAAAGAACTTGAAGTCGTTAAAAACTACCACAGGTCAAAGTGCTGAACCAAAGCTATATAAATGGCAATGGGCCAAGCAGATGGAGTTCCTTCATTCTTATATGACTTTCGCAAACACCGTTACCAACATAACATATGTTACAAGTGAAAAAAATACTGACACTGAATTTGTGTCTGCTAGTACTCAGTTTTATGGGAGATCAGAGTCATCTGTTACTAGCAAAACTCCCCGAGATGACCTAGAGATCCAAAACGGTTTAACTCATCCAGACACGAAAGAAATTTCATTGCCTGATGATAATTCAACATTATTTAAAGAGAACTTGTGGAACTCCAATCCAAAGCGCGTGAAAAGATCGAGTGAAACCACCAAGTCCCCTTCTGCTACTGACACAGTTCTTTCCTACCTTTCCTACCTGAAGGAAAAACATTCTTCAGGGAAAGAAAAAAAGCTGATGCTATTGATTTGATTTTTTCAGGATATGCAACAACAGTCAAAACGTTTTCATCACGAATACAAATAGAAGCAAAATTAGGATTTGCTCAATTGATGGCAGAATTAGAATTACAACATGAAAAAGAAAAAGCAGGTGGCTTTTTGGTTCTCCATCCAAATACTAGATGTTTTTCCCGAGTATGTCCACATCGCTACTTTCCCCACAACTCCTAGTGACGCTAATAACTCTACATTCATTCAATTTCAAGATACTTCTTCTGGAACTACTGACTCTTATGCTAATGCTGGCAACAAAGAGGTCACATTCGCAACGGCTCACAATTCGTCATGTCTTCCTGATTTTCAATCAAGACAAGCAAATGAATTAACGCAGTTTATAAATCAGAGTGACAGGTAATCATCACTAACTAATTATTTAACTAATTATGCTCCAAATATTTCAGTAGATAAATAAGGAAAATTCATTCTATTAAAGCACTTATGTTGGCAGTATGTAATGTTATTTCTTACCTTAGAATAATTGCTAAACATCCTCAGCAGGTATGGCTTCACGATAGTTGGTATCGGCCTTCCGTATATGTTCGTCAACAAAGTTTAAAATTTTCTCAAACGAGTTTGGCATCATTCTGAAATAGATGTAAAATCTCTTCCCATCTACACGTAACTGAGGCATCAAAGTCTGATACTCGCCACATTCATTACGAAGTTTATTAATTTCATGAATTCATTTCCTTTTCTTCTGAAATAAAAAAGTGCCAGTAATATTATTATTATCTTACCTATTATTTTCAGTGTCAGCAGGTGCTGATAATAACAGACATTCTTCTTCATCAGAATTAGACGAAGACATTGCAATATGTTAACGATGAATATTTTCAAAAAATAATTTCAAGTCGAATGTATAAAATAATCACGGAAGATCCAATACTGCGGCGGCAAAAATACTGCCGCGTCGGTGTGGGCAAACATGTTCCGCCGCCGCGACGCCAAAACATTTTCGCGCCGGTGTGGGGGATCCTTAATGATGTAGGTACAACCGTGGATCAGCAACCGCGGCGAAATGGATGAATTGATCCACGGATTTGCCGCCACAGTCGTGGACCCGCGAATACTTCGCGGGGAACCGCGACCGCTGCGATAATATATCTATATAGAATATAGATATAGAATATATATATACATATAAACTTAAAACAATTGAAACAAAAATTCAACAATTTAACCTACTTCAACTCATCGAAGAGGTTGCCCAAGGGTAGAAGTAACTAAGACGTTCTCCCTTTGATACGTACTGGTAATCTAAGATTTTGCTGAATATTTCATGAAAAAATAGCATTTTCAGCTGTTTAGACAGGGAAGTCGGGATTTCTTCAGAAAACCATCGATAGAATCCATCAGCAGCTTTCGTTTAAGAATGCGAACGCATTTCTAACGTGTGTCGTTCAGATATTCATATTTCATTCGGATTTCACAGCTGAAAATATACCTAAAATATCACACTTCCATACTTATTTTCCAGCTGGAACGCCTGGGGATTGTAATGAAGTAGTTACTATAGATTCACCAGGCTAATTCAGTGAAGATTGGAGTGGTGTTCTTTGGACTGACTTGCCAGTTTCAGATTATGTTAGGTGTCAGGCAAGGGACTTGAAATTAATTTTGGCTGGACGTCAGAATTTTTTGTTTATAGGAAAGGATAAAAATTCAAACTTCTCTTCAAATAGATAACAGTAACTTCCTTCTATGTGAGCAAAATAATAAAACAATAACCAAATGTATATGGTATATAATAAAATGAATGTTTGATTTTGACAAAAATATTTACAAAATGATTCACTAAAACAGATGGTGTACCTGGTTTGGTCACTGACGTGGGTCACGGAACTAGTTTTGTCTTGTGGTTACGGTGGGCTCGTACTTTTGT
This sequence comes from Leptinotarsa lineolata, assembly GCA_015342045.1. Classification (NCBI taxonomy): domain Eukaryota; kingdom Metazoa; phylum Arthropoda; class Insecta; order Coleoptera; family Chrysomelidae; genus Leptinotarsa; species Leptinotarsa lineolata. The sequence continues at coordinate 5,797 of WOGR01008764.1, read as the reverse complement.
CTTATCTGGTGGCTTTTATAGGACTCCGATATACACCCCTTGAGCGACTTAGAGGTCACCTATCAGGTATGTTTACTGGTTGGCTTCAATATTTACCCCTTGAGCGACTTGGAGGTGGTCACTAATCAGGTAGGGTTACACGTGGGAGTCGTTTCATGGAAACGAGATGCACAAAATCAATATTGGACCAGAGAAATGTGCACTCCACTTGAATCTTGGATGTCTGTGGTAACCAGTTAAAGTCTATCAGCGTATGTACATTTGAAGGTGTTTTATAGAAATGAATCTCAACTTCTAAAGTTCCGAACAACAGTTCTACAAATACAAAATATTACCAAGATTGTGATATCTACAATTTTCAAAGGAAAAAAATATTTTATTACAAAAGATATGTTTTTGTTTTACTGAATCAAAACATCTGATAATGTGTTGAAGGGGTCCCAGGAAGAATTTATTTGATACTTATTCACGAATTCTTATGCAATACAAGTTTCAAGTGGATGAATCCGAGTTCTAGGAATTTGACTCGATATAGATATATTCAAAAAAATGATAATAGATGGAGGCATTTGATAAGGTAAGGTAAGAAATTTCTGATAAATAAAAGGGATATAATATTCTACTTTCAAGAATTTTTTCCACTGGCCTGGCGGCTCAGGTGAAAAAATGTGTGCACTAATACTCACCCAGAATCATCTCTAGCTTCCATTTAGAGTACACCATGTAAGTTACTGCGTTTATACTCTCAATTTTCCAACGACGAACAGCTTCCAGCCTCTATTCGGAACAAATTGATGCAACCAAATGCTGAGAAAATAAGAACGCGTCCAAATTCTTGAAATGAGAAATTGTCGTTTCAAAAAATTGTGAAAGATAAGTTGATACACCCCTGGCGATAAATAACCTTGAAATATCTTTTATTTATTTATTCTCATACAGGTGTAACCTAATTACATGAGAAAAATCATTGATAACTATCAAAGATTCACAGCCAGTATACAATGAAATAAACTGAAGAGATATATATGTACTAAGATAGAAAAACTAATTAAAAACAAACAGAAAAATATAACAGATAAGCTAATCATTCACACTTGATATGTAATTTTCAGACCAGTGAGAAATTCTTCAGGGGGTTGGACAAAGTTGAGTTCGGACATTAATAATATATTATTCGTGACTTTCAGCATTGTAACGATTGGGTTTCCTTGAGTCGTGGTGACTAATGGAATATTGAAAAAAGGGGTTGATCTTGTAATTTTGATAGGGTTTCTTCTTTTCAATAAACTACGTAACTGAGAACAGTTGAGATAGTTATTATAAATTTTGTAACATGTTGTGACAATTATGTATAATCTTCTATTCTCTAAACTCAAAATTTCGAACTCTTTTCTGAGATCATTAGTTCTCACAAAATTATAATCTGGGAAGACTCCACATTTCTTAGAATATAAATGCCTTCATAGTCCATTTTGAATCTTCTCCAAATTATTTTTATACACGAAATGATACGGGTTCCAAACAGCTGCACAATATTCGAGTTTGGGTCTCACCAGGGCGTTATATATCCTAATGACTGTTTGGTAATTTCTAAAAAATTTACTTCGCCTCAAAACAAAATCCAAACTACGTAGACCCTGCGAGACTACTAATTCAACGTGCGTTTTGAACGACAGGATTGAGTCATATCGTACCCCCAAATCTTTAACATTGCTTACTCGTGCCAAAGTGATTCTATCCATTTCATATGCATACTCTATTTATTCTCTATTCTTCTTGTGCAACTCATTGCAATACATTTTGATGTATTAAATGGAAACTTATTTTTCACACTCCGTTGGTGAATGTCTTCAATATTCTTTTGCAGCTTACTACAATCTTGAACACAATCTATTTCTCTATAAAATTCAAGGTCATCTACGAAGAGTAAACAATTTGTATATTCAATTTCTGCTGGCAAATCATTATTAAAGATGAGAAATAGTAGAGGCCCAAGATTTGACCCTCGAGGCACTCCTGATTTTGACTGGTACTCACTGAGTAGTTATTACCAAATTTCACTCTGAATGTCCTCTCGTCTAAGTATGATGCTGAAAATTTCATAGTTTTTTTAGTAGCTCCACAACGAGAAAGTTCGTTTAACTTTCCGCAAGCAACGTGAAGAATTTTATAATTTTTGATAACGTCGGTCTATGAAACCGACCTATTCGAAAATATAAAAATAAATGAATATTATCCGTTGATGACAAATTTTTATGATATCATGATCTCTATGAGAATATATCAAATTCATAATATTTTTGTTGTTTGAACTATAAAAAGGAGAGGTAATATAAAGTGTCGATTTTATGAACAGGCTTTTAATCGATTCAAAGTAACCATATAAAAAAAATACCTGGATTCGATAAAACACAAAAATAGTTACATGCATATTGAAGAATGACGAAAATAAACTTCAACTCTCGAAATCCATATGGACGACTGGAACCATTACTCCAAATATTCAGCTTCATAATCTTCATGACAATCTCTACATAATCCAGTAAGGAGTGCTCAAGACACAAATATTTTTTAATTTTGTGCAATAATATTTTGTTCTTCGACTTTTCTTAGTGCTGCAGTACGTACATCGTCCGTGAGTTTGGTTCTGAAGGAAAACATTATTAGTTTCTATTAGTTTCCACACCTTTCAGAAAGTCGTGCATGGATTATCCCTGGAATATTTTGCTGCTGAACTCGTCGACGAATATGTGGATCAAGCAATTGAAATCCAAATTTTTCTAAGAATTTCCTTCTGCTAATTTTTGTTTGGTTATTCGAGTCATGAATTATATAACTATTTATTCCAGCAACATTCGTGGCACTATAAAAAATGACCATTGGCCAACGACGAGTTGCACGAGCGCAATTGTAGGCTTCGCACATTTTGTCTACAACATCGACACCTCCATTCATTTTGTTGTAGTCCATGATTATGTCTGGTTTGCCAGTTTCCCTGTCAACACCATCGTCGTAATGCATCGTCGATAGTAATAGCACTTTTTTTTTCGGCTTGGAATGTACGAAACGAGTGTACACTTATTTCTAAAGGCAAACATGATAGATTTTTCCGATCTAGGCAACAACATTTGAGGAGGTATCTCAGGTTTATTTTAACGTAATGTTCCAATTGTAGTGGGACGGTGTTGCTTCAGTACCTCAGTTATAGGTACGCTAGTGAAAAATTTGTCGAACGTGACATTTCTATTTGATCCCAAGATAGGTAAACAGAGACGAGACACCAATGCTAAATTTGAAGTGTCACATTGAAATAGTCGGACAGGCTGTTTTCCTACGTAGACCTCTAACTTTGCCGTGTAGAACATTTTGGCGTTGACCAAGGCATTTATTTTGATTCCATAAGGATTAGGCTTTTCCGGTATATAAACTCTGAACGGACATTTACCTCGAAATGCTTCGAGTTTTTCATCAATAGTGGTGTATGCTGACATATTATAATGTTGTGACAAATTTAATGCAAACTCATCGTAGATTTTCCTGATTGGAGCTAACTTATCTATTCGTCTTGTAGCTTTATCGTCAAAACGAATATGTTTCAACAAAAACTGAAATCGAATCCGCGACATAGTAAGCCTGAATATGTCCATAGCCATTTCATTGGTCCTAAATAAATCCTCAGCATTTCTCCTGTTATTTTTGCTAGCACAAGAAATGTATAAAAGTCACAATAAGGCTTTCATTTCTAATAAATCAGTTGGCCTAAAAGAACGACTTCGCGAAACATCATAAACTTGCATTTCTATGAATTTGTTGGTGTAGGTAACAATTTTTTCCAATATGTTCGCAGATAAAAAGCATTCCCATATTTCTGAAGCTTTATTTTTGTGACGTATATCTCCTTTGGGGCCAGGTTTATGAGTGACAATATTTTCGGCAAGTGTTCGTACATTCCGTGCTGTTGCAGGATATTTTCGCCACATCGTAGTTCCATTTCTACCAATAAAGCGAGGTATTCTCGCAGTTCGAATTTCTTGTTCTTCAGGAACAAGAAAGTTCTGTTCATTATCAAACTCCTCTTCCGATTCTGTGTCTTCAATAGTTTCTATATCATCCCAGGGCCGTACCCAGAGGGGGAGTTAGAGGGGTCAGAACCCCCCCCCCGAAATATCACAAATACTGCGTCCTTTTTCATAATTTGAGGGCATATTTTATTTTTAAATATATTCAAAGCTTTTTGATGAAAAACGTACAAATTTTTGGAATCTAATAACAATAATCTCACCAATAAATCAGTACCCCCAGTTCTACTTCTATCTGATGGTGTCATCCACCATCGCCTAATTTTTTTTATTTTTCTTTTTTCAATAAACTACTGATCAATAAAAAAATAGTATTGATTGTAACCAACTCCAGACATTTTCTCGCGAATATTTGGTGCGCTTTGAGCACGCAAGCATTCTCAACGATTTAAGTTTGCGAATTATGGCCTGAGCGCTCATAACTTGAGCATGCATGCTTGTCGCTTCTCAACGCAGGCGTGTGGTGTGCAGATCTGTACGCGGCTATAAGTGTTTTTATCCCCTGCGCTGTCACGTTCCAGTGTTTTACTGCAAGAGGAATAACTCATCTATTTTTAGAACATTGTATTGTATGGTTAGTCGTCCCAAATATTCTCGAATGGCATAAAAATTGAACGTGTTACCCTGCCGCACGTGGATTTGAGTGTTTCAACTACTGCTAGATGTGACTATTATTTGGTGAGTGAAATTATTGTATTTTAAAATATATCTGGCTCAATTAGAGAGCTTCCGTTTTTTATTTTAACGTCAAAAATAGTCATTTTCTGTCTACGCAAAAAATTCCAAATTCGTCGATGGTTAAATAAGTTTATATGAGTTAATTTAATAACTCGGTAATTTTTTCCTCTAGATGGTTTGCATATCTTTGCTCCACAGTCACAATGCCGAAACGTCCAGGCTCTCAACCTTCATTGAAAAATTATTTTGTTAAAACTCTCAAAACGTGCAGCAGCAGCCAGGATGATACAACTCTGGTTTCAAACATGTCACAAGAGGAAGAAACCACGTGCGATACTCGAGCTCGTTACTCAGCTACAGAAGCAAAACAAACTGAACCTAGCCAGGACATCATAAAAGAACCGCCAAAGTTGACATACCTCTTAGATTTCGGAAAGTACCTAAATCAAATAAGGATTGACGATGAGATGAAGGTAAAACTTCTCAGCAGTCCATTGATCCCGAAAGATTCTTTTATATTTCCTGCATCTGGAAAAAGGAATCTGCGATTTCAAAGGCAGTGGCCGACCCGCTTTTCCTGGCTGGTGTACACCAAAAATGATGGTGCACTTTGTAAATATCGCGTTTTGTTTTCGAAAGATTTTTGTGGAAAAGAATTCAATCAGAAAGTAAAGTCGCTTGTAAAAGAACCATTCAAAAATTGGAAAGATGCTTTGGAAATGTTCACTGCACATGAAAAAAAGAACTATCACCAAGAATTGTTGGTAATCGGTAACAACTTAATGAAAACATCAAGAGATCAAAATCTAGACATCAGGAACATTGTTGACACTGTAAGAAAAAAACAAGTAGAAGAAAACAGGGAGAAGTTGATTCCCATAGTCGAAACCATTAAGCTTTGCGGGCGACAGGAGCTGGCACTCAGAGGAACTGACGATTTAGAACCAATTTTTGTAAAGAGCGACGAGCCGGTGGTCAACGATGGAAACTTCAGAGCAATTTTAAGAATGAGAATCAAATGTGGAGATGAAAAATTAATC
>WOGR01008762.1:0-11680 GCA_015342045.1 Leptinotarsa lineolata | reverse complement strand
CAGTTTAACTCGAAAACGGTTCAAAATAGAAATAGTATTATCTGAAAAATGTTAATCTAAAATTGGATGTAGAGCTCAAAAATGTTGAAATATACAGTGTGTTCCATTTGAAAAAATTGAGTTCCACTCATTTTTTCATGAGACCAAAGTATCTGCATTTTTTGAAGACCCTGTATGAGGCAAATGAAAATATGACTCAGGGTGAAGATCCTCATAGTATCACTCTACTCCATTTCAAATATGATTGTTTCAATGCAAGAGACTTTAAGATTATCAGCATTTATAATAGTTCATGTTTGTGAAACAAAATATCGAAATTAATTCACATCTTCTAAACGGTAATAGACAGGTATAGGAAAATAGTATATAAATTTGTTGACAAAGTGATAATGAATCATAATATGATATTATATATGGGGTGTTCCCATTTGAAAAATCAAAGAAGCCGCTACTTTATAGTAGAAGCGACAACGCCGCTTCTCTGAAATATTTTAGGCGTGTAGGTCATATTGATTTATGTGTACTGTGGAATTTTTGGGTTGATCCATTGAATAGTTTGTCAGAAACGGCTAATTAACGCTCATCATGAAAAGCCCTGTATAGGATTGAAACTGAAAATTACTTGTGATAGTTTCCTCACACAGAAAATTCTCACAGATGCTTTCTATACGACCAACAGCAGCATCTAACTGGAATCAATCGAGTGATCACCTACCAATAAGTATTAGGCCCGAACAAAAACTAAATCTGAGGGTATTCCAGAGATCAGATCAATCGCAACCAATTTATTATATGAAATTGTATACGGTAACATTTGGAAAGACTCCTTTCAGTCATTAGTGTTGTCGACTGATTGGCGAATTATTGTGAAATCAAAAATCAAAGGTTTCCAAAATATTTCGATTTAAATATCAATGACTCAACAGAAAATAATTCAGTCGGAGAAGCCATTCATAATATGAGAACACCCGATATGTAAATCGATTTATATAGCAACTAGAGAAGTGTGCATGTTGAAATACCACATGAAATTATACACAAATCACCCTGCATTGTAATGTATGTAATATTTTTGAATGGAAATAACTGAAATATTTTTAGGCTTAGTTATTTATGGAAGTACATTATAATTGGCGGTAAAAAATGAGGTTTATTTTCAGGCAGATTGATTTTGCGAAAAAAAGTTTTGGCTTTCTACTTCTCCAACTATATAAAAAAATATGGGAATCTTCCGATGAACGGAATGAACCAACCAATAAAGAGGTAGTTTCATAACATATTACTTCAAGTAGGTATCTACTATTAACAGATCTCAATATGTAAAAGTCGGGGGGTTCAAATCTCCCAAAATGAACGTTTTATCAGGTGTACCACAAAGAAGCCACCTTTTTTCAACATTTTCTTAAATGATATCAAAGTTAACTCAGATGATTGAGAAATGTTTAGGATAGTTCAAACACCAGATGATTGATTAGTATCACAAACAGATTCAAGCATATTTTGAAAAAGTTGTTCACGAAATGATATGAATCTCAACGTAAATAAATGTAAATGTATGACAACCATATCGAATACTCTAACTAATAAACTATGATTACAATATATCGGGTGTACTTTCGACATGTGTTGAATTCAAAACTGATTTGGGTGTAGTGATGAACAAAAAAATTGACTTTTACCTACATTATAATTATATCATAAACAAGGTAACAAAAAATGCAAGGCTTTATTTGCCGTACTTTCAAAGACTTGTCGAATATTGAACATATAAAAATGCTGTATTTCACCCTGGTAAGATCCATCTTGGATTACTACAGTTTCATATGGTCTCCCATTTATGAAAGTCGTGCACTTAATATTCAACGAATATAAAACAAATTCTCTGAATTTTTGTTGTTGAGTTAAAAATGTCTTTGAAGGAGCATTTATCAGAACATTTTCACAGAGCTACAAATATACTGAAGCTAAGTAATCGGAGAGTAGAAACTGACTTGAAAATCTTATTCCAATTATCCAAGTCTCTTAACAACTGCCCTGAATTGCTAGCACAATTCGGATCACGTATTCCTTCTAGAAGTAAAATGCATACATTTCCTATAGATTTTCATCGTCGTGACTATGGCAAACAGTCTCCCTTTTCTACATTTACTATTGGTGGTAATAGAGTCGATCTGGACTTCTTCTCAATAAATGAAACAAAATTTAAGTTTGCATTACGCCACTAAATTCTCAAATGTTTTTATCCTAATCATTCATTCAATATTGAATTCAATTTTCGCATTTCAGTAAACTTTTTTTTGTCTATGAGTTATTTTTCATGTAATTATGTCTGTATTCAAATAATTTTTTGAGAAAACCTGTTGAACTCATTTGGATGTTACCCGTTAATGAATTGAATTATACTACAAATATACTACGCATATGGCAAATTTCGTTTCATAAAAACAACGCACCGTGTCACAAGTCAATCGAAACAATGGCAAAATTACATAAACTGAACTACAAATTGCTCTCACATCCAACGTATTCACCAGATTTGGCTCTCAGCGTCTACTGGCTGTTTGCAGACCTTAAAAAATCCTCATCGATAAAAATTCCGCTCGGATGAAGAGGTTTTTGCTAAAACTGAGACCAATTTTGGGGCAAAAGATAAATCGTTCTACAAAAGTGGTCAGAGGGGCGCTGAAATGATTGTGTGGCTCTTGATGGAGATTACGTTGATGAATGGGGACAATTTTAAACAAAATAACGCGGGACTTTCCTAGGCCCAGGACTTTTCAGACTATGTATTATATGCTCTTATCAACTACTCATCACTATAGATGGGGGCGATCGTTGGAGATCCCCAGTTATTTGAACAACTGTACAATAATATGTATCAGGCAAATGCTGAAACAACTCAACAATAACAACTTTACTGGTCTTGCTGAAGTAGCTCTCATATCTACCACCAAATTAAAAATTCATAATTTCAATATCATTTTGTACTGTATAATTATTTATATTTGAAAAATGCAAGATACAATAGTTTTTTTCTACGACCTCCACAATGTGCCACTTCTCTCATCGCTTTCATACGTTCAAAATGAAAGATTTCTCACGTAGTGGGAAATATCCGCCATTACAGTCAGAAATTATTTCTCACTGGAGGATTCATCAGGATAACCTAAGTCAGTCATGAAATGTTACATGTCTGATTGATTCGATACGTTCTCCATGTTGACAACGCTACGCCGAAGATTCGCGTGCAATATCCAAGTAGCCCATTGTCGGCGTTTCCATAACAACAAAACCGAAGCACAGCATAATTATTGCTGTCAACTTACCCAACGAAAATAGTTTTATTGTTGATTGTTATAGTATAAACAGTTCAGATTTATTAAATATCAAATATAATGGAATACGAAGATTTAGAGTTGGAAAATACACCTCTAGAATTTGTTCAGAAAGAAAAAGATGTTTGCAATAATTTTCTACCGAGCACATCAGGAGAAAAATATGAAATCGCTTACAGAAAATTTATGAACTGAAAAATGAAAGCCAAGGTAAATTCTTGTTAGTTTATTTTGAAGAGTTTTCAAGAAAATTGAAATCATCAACATTATGGTCTCAGTACTCAATGCTGAGGAGTACCTTGATTACTGAAAACTGTGTTGATATATCAAAATATGTAAAACTACGTGCATTTTTAAAACGCAATTCTGAAAAATTATATTAACTTCTGAATAAATTCAACAATATTCAAAAGACGCACCAGATGGAAAGTATTTGCTGATAAAGATATGAATTGAATATTTTGATATTGTTATCGAAAAATGGATGTTTGGTTTTGATTTCAGGCTGCTTTAACTAATAGCCTCAAAGGGGCATGCCGTTGTGATGAACTTCGAAAATTAAAAATTGATGACATGATACCAAGGTTCCTTGAAATTTCACAGTCACAGGATAATTCTACCAAATTTACAAAAAATATGTGAAGCCTCGACCATACACAAATGAAACAAGTTTTTTTTTAAATTATAAAAATAGCAAATGTACGAAACAGCCTGTGGAGATAAATAAATCTGATACCATGGCGAACAATTACCGAACCCTGAATTATATACTGGCCACTGTTTCCGAAGGTCATCTGCTACTATTTTAGTTAATGCAGGGGTAGATCTTTCAACTTTAAACGCCATGGGGGTTGGAAATGCAGCAATGTTGCTGAATCTTATATCGACATAGCTAACAAAATAAAAATTTCAAAAAGTATAGTAGAATCCAATCAGCTTCCAGCACCATTAGAACCTGAACACAACAATGCTGTGAAAGCTCAGTACGTTTCCCCATCAACTTCAACTTCGACTGCAGCTGAAATTTCAATTACCGGAAACATGTTGAAACAAAACAACCTACCAGGAATTACTTCACAAAATTGTTTAAATATAACTGTTAATTACTATTTTGAATAAAATATGAAAGTCAGTTAATGACATGCAAATATTATTTTATATGTATTTTAATTTTCAATACTTAAAAACAACGCAACCGTAGAAAAAGTACAGTGTACAATGCGTGAGAAAATGACATATTCCTCACTTGTTTGATTTGCGAGTGAGAAATTTGTCTCGTGAGAGAAATATTTTTTTTTCACTTGTATAATTTTTTTTATATTGATCAATCGAAAAATTTTAATTTTTCTGGCTTTGGTCGGCGCAAAAATATCAATTAGGCCATCTCAATCAATTTCTTGGAATAGTTCGGCTTCAAAAGATAATAATGTAAGAGTTGTAAGTCTATCTTGACCCATACTTGCATGTAAATAGGTTTTCATTCTTTTTAATGTACAAAAAAAACTTTCTCCTGAACAATTCGTAGCCGGAATATTAAAAAAAATTACGTAAACCAATATTCACATTTGGATTAACATTTCGAAGACTTCGTGACTGTAATACATTGCATATATTTTTTACAGAGTGTACAACTTCCGTATTTGCTGAAGAATATTTGAGTTGACGATGGAAATGAATACGTTATTTCATAATGTCTCTTCTTTATCGTCAGAATACTTATTGACTAGTTTATTGGCAAGATTTTTCAATTCGTTTGTATCTATTCCACGTGAATTAAGGAAGAAATTGAAATTTTTGTAAAGCTCTTCATGTGCACTTTTACGCCCTGCCAATTGCACTCTCATATTATCTAAAACAGGGTAATAAAGATTCATGCGAAAGTTTGCTTCTCCACAAGAAATTGTTTTTTCATTAGGCTGTGACTCATTTAGCTGATTTTTTTTTAGTTTTTTTTGTGACGAGTATCATAACGATAATAATCTTGGACTCCAGATGAATTGATATATAATCTTTTTTTTTTTCATTAGAATCAGTTTGAACTAATTTTCAAAGGAGACTTATATTTACTTTCATCCACTTCAAAATTTTGGTATTACAAAAATTTTGCCGCCCCTCACGGCCTCACGGCCGAAGGCTCAAATCCAGTACTGAATAAATATGTTACAAATCAATTACCAATTAAGAAACAGTGGAATTTCAGAATTTTCAAAACTCCCAATTTCCAAGCATTCCAAGTGAATGAGTTTTCAACCTTTTTTTTTTCAAAATATAATAGGCCGTAGATATCCATAGCAGAAATGTATAAATCCATTATTGTGCCGAATATCATTCCCCATTGTTACCCAGGTTTTGAATGAGAGGTCAATTCGAATGTACAACGAAAATAGTAGGAATCGCCATCACTCCAAAATAAAATAAACCAGACCGTAACAATAGATAGAAAGGAAATAAACCAAAACAAACATAGATCAATGCCACCTCATAAACCTGGTTATCAATAAACCCAGAAACGGTTTCTCAGCTGAAATCACTAAACTGACCAGAGTGGAGCAGAGGAGTCGTCGTATAAATCTTTATATAAGATGCAGAGACACTAAACGCCTTAAGGGGAGCGTTAGAGCTCCCCGAAGGACTTTAATCCCTTCTATCATTACAACCTCCGGCCAGGCGGCAAATCCTCCCAGACTATTCCGACTGATATCTTTGGGATATAAACGTACCTACGGAGCGCAAAACCCTTCAATCAAATTTCTGAAGGATGGTTTTCTTGAGAGACAGTTAGAGGTTTTCTTCACTCTCGTTCTCCTAATTGGAATTAGGTGAATGCCCACTGGTAATCGAACAAAGGTGGATCACTTTCAACAAAGGTTTTATTATACAGGGTGTCAATTTGAAAACTTTCCACCATCAACATCTACCTTTCAGTAAATAATATGAGGAATAGAAAAACAGGTCAATTTTATAGTCAAGGGGGACACTTCCAAAGAATATTTGTAGCCCTCGTGGTTCAACCCCCAAGGAGGGGTAGATATTAAATGGGAAGGGTTATCAAGTGGCACATCATTCTGATTGGCGTACAATTCTGCTTCCAATAATACCTTGACGTTTTATTTTTTGATGAGCAGTTTCCGAAAAATAGCGTTCTGAACTCACACATGTAATTAGAATTTGCCTGTTCTGAGATGCATTATTGTATTAATCCCTTTTAAAAGAAATGGTTGAAAGAGTAGGGGGCACCGTCCCAACCTTCGAGTGACAGTGATGAATGTATTACGCGTGGGATTTTTTATTTGTTGCTTATTGTCCTTTTACAAAATAAAATTTAATTTGAGGGAAAGATATTTCAAAAATAAAATCTACTTACGATCATTTCATAAATGTTGGAAATGTTCGAAATGTTGTTCATTCTGCTATAAATAGCAATAAAGCCTCTTTTCGAACTCCACTCTACCATCACGGAACACTTCACTAGGAATTGACTGGCATTCTGCTGCAATTCGTCTTCAAAGTTTTTCAATATCAGAAAATTGTGTTTTATGAACAACGGATTCAAGATACCCCCAGAAAAAGAAATTTAATGTTGTTAAATCCAGTGATCTCGAAGGCCATTCAACTGCTCCCCTTCTGCCAATACATCCATCCGGAAATCTCTCGTTCAACTACTGTCGGACGAACATAAAGTGATAAGATGCAGCCCCGTTATGCAGGAAATGTAACAGGTCCTCCTGCAAGAGTTCATTACCTTTTGTATCCATTTGAGTTTCTGACTTTTGAGTTGAAAGAAGATCGATGGTCTTTTCAAAAATTTCAATATTCAGATTGTGCTAAGTCACTTGATCACCTTCTGTGGAATTATCTATAGAAGAAAGACAAATCTCCAACCCTTCTTCGATGTTCCAGACTATCTAGGTTGCAAGTGATGTTCGCGTCTCCAATCAGGCGGATGGCCCTTTTCTAATGGAATCCATCAGCTTCAGTGTATGCTTACGGGCGGAGCTCCATACATGAGAACAATACTCCAAAGAAGGTCTGATCTGCGTTTATATAGCATCAGAAGTTGCTGAAGTGTGTACAGTTTTCTGGTTTGAAACAGTTTTCTGGTTTGAAACAGTTTTCCAAGCTTTTGACAAGCAGCCTTTGCGATTCCAGCGACATGATTTTGTCAAGACAGGTTCATTTTAATCCTCAACAAATCTATCGAAACAGAAAGCGGAATCAACTGTCCTGACATTATTATATACGGTTCGGAGACATTATTCTTTTTGGAGAAAACCGATGCCTGGGTTTTCGTGGCATTGAACTGAACCTGGTTACTTTCACCCCAATTCAAAATCACCTCTAGATCCTTATCAGGATATGCGTAATATCCGGGTCCAGGAAATCATACAGATATGAAGGTTGTGTGATAATTTTTTAGTGAGGAGTGAAACATTTTTGTATTTGAAAATTTTGATTGTGAGAATTGACTCAACTATTTGCGAATGCAGCAGATTCAGATATGTCAGATATGAGTAATGACGGGACAAATGGCAACTATATTGAGATTATCCGTCACTTCAGTTTTTTGCTGCTATTCATTACCCTTCATAAACATATTCCAACCCTTTGGAAAGCACAAAAATGCCGTGAAGTTCTTTCCTAGCAATCCTGATTTGACTTCATTCGAGTTATTACTGTTGAAATGTTTGAAAATCAACATGAGTCAATCAGTGTCAGTTGATGAATTGCGATTTGGAATCTTTGGAAATGTTAGCGGATACTTCACGACGTTTCAAAATATTTTAATGCACCTGAGTTATAATTACTCCATTGCATGCCAAATGATTATCATTAATGACCTCCACTTGTAAGTATGGTTTATTCTTCCATTTCGTGTTATTTTCTCTCCATGAGGATTTTTATCCAAAATGAATATTCGATAATCTCATAGAGAATTGAAATGAATTTTTCATCTCATTCAAATTCTCTATCTATTTGGAATCGTTCGGAATATAGTTTATAGGAAATGCTGTTTACATATTCTGAGATTTTCTTGGGACTGTATAAGAATAATTTAGGACGAGAACTCATACCATAGAGAATGTTCCACAATGTCTTTCAAAAGTGACATTTACGTTATTTGGTAAAACAGAAATGTAATCGAAAATTAATTGTTCGCTGGATTGGAAGGTCCATTGAAGAATAAACGAATGATATCTTACGTTTTGATATGTAATACCCAAATCTTTTCTAAATATGGCATTATGAAGTTTTTTATGATTGAGCCGTAAACCACCATATCCTTTGATATTTAGAAGGTTTAAACATCTTGAAACAAAGATCAACAGGCTATCTTCTATCGTATGTCACCCAGATTTGGACGAACGCAATCGAGAAACGTGAAGAGTCAAGAGCTGTTGCGCTTGATATTTCTTGGGCGTGCTTGCTGGCCAAACTTCAATGCTTTGGCTTGTCGGATCGTTTTTGTGTATGGCTCTTCAGGTTTCTGAAGGAACGTTCCCTGCAAGTGGCCGTTGATGGATATCTTTCGAATACTTTTACCATTAACGCTGGTGTTCCCTAGGAATCCATATTGCCTTCAATCCTTTTTTTATTGTATATCAACGACTTATTGAAAAAAAAACAGTATCCAATATATTGCTTTTCTGACGCAGCGGCTGCAAATGCACAACTACACCAGCAGCAGAAAGTTGCAGTTATTTCGAATTGGGGTGAAAGTAACCAGGTTAAATTCAATGCCACGAAAACTTAGGCATCGGTTCTCTCCAAAAAAATTAATGTCTCTGAACCGGATATATTAATGTCAAGACAGACATTTCCGGATTCTACTTCAATAAGTCAGTTGAGGATTATAATTGACACCAATATGTCTTATCGTAATCATTTTGCTGGAATTGCAAAGTCTGCTTCTAAAAAGCTTGAAACACTGTTCAGAACCAGAAAACTGTACACACCTCAGCAACATTCGATGATTTGTGAAGTTCATATCAGACCTTCTTTGGAGTATTGTGCTCCTGTATGAAGTTCCGCCCCTTGATAGTCTGGAATATCGAAGAATGGTTGGAGGTTTACCTCTCTTCTATAGATACTTTTACGAGAAGTGTTCAAGTGACTTGGCACATTTGATTCCACTAGGAGCCGAACATATTAAAAATACGCGACGGAATGTGGCTGCTCATCGCTTTGAGGTTCAACTCAGTACACCTAGATCTCCACTGTTTGAGAACTTTTTCATTTGGAGGACTGCGTTTTTGTGAAACCAACTTCCTGAGAACTTTTTTCCAAATGGATTTATTCTGCAGCAACTCAAATCCACAGGCATCGCTCTTAGACCACCTCAAGGTTTTTCTGTAGTGCTGGTATTTTGTCCTCAAAAGAAACATATCATTTGTGAATGCCGAGTGACTGTGTTTTTGTCTTTCTACGATGAAGTTTCATATTTTTTAATGATTTTTTTCTCAAATCTACAAAAATATCGAAATGAATATAGTAATTCATTTATTGCGAAATTTAGAATCCATTTATCAATAAACCACTTGTGTTACTATGAAGTATTTTCTGCATTTCAGTCTGTTTTCCTATCACAAAAACAGAAAAACCTTAATTACATTCAAGATGTCGAAAATACCTATTTGAACTTTGTTCGAAAATGTAAATGATTAATTTTTTGAAAAAAACTATTTTTTTTTCATATTCGTACTTAGTGATTGCATTTCACCAATTCGATGCATCTGTCGAATGTGTCAGACAAAAGGCAGTTTCATCATTTGTTCAATTCCAGTTACTCATATTTCACCATAAATTTGGAGGAATTCTCGAGAGGACTACCTACAGAAAACAGTGTTTTCCAGACTCCCATAAAACTTGAAATATACAAATACCATCTACATAGTAATTTATATATCCGTACAGCAAACTTGAGCTATTTTTCATGGCCAGATGACAAATGTTAGTTTTCTATTCTATTCCCCTGAAAATGTTTGTTTCGTACCGCAGGATATGGCACACTGAAGAGAATGATGATGCACTATTTGTTACGAATATGACGTGCGCTTTTACCCGAGATAAAAAATATTTGCATACACTGTGAACACATTCAGTTGCACTATTTACCATATGAAAGTAGAGAATGTTTACATTTTGGTTACAAAAATTTTGTGTTTTCTATTAGGACCAGTTCTAAAATTTTTGAAAAGTCACTTGGTCTAAATTATTTGACATGAAGGAATACAATCTACTTGAACATGAATAAGTAGTAGTTTTTCACAAATTGCAGAGATTGAACGTGGATTGTTTTGTAAATTGAAAACAGCAAAATGAAGCCTCCCAAAAAATTCGTAAGTCTATAATTATATCTAAACTTTTTTCATGCGGGTTTAGTAGCTTCAATTCTTGAACTCTCCATGGTGATAATTACAGCATTTTCACAATGAATTTCATTCAAAACGCGTTTTGCTACATTGTTGTTTCATCAGTTAATGATACATCAAACTATTCTACAATACCTTCTTTATAACAGCAGGTAATTTGTTTATTTATTTCATACACTATTCTACGGGATGAACCCAATTACAGAAAAAAAAAGCCGTGGCATTTACAAATAAGTACTTTCATAAAATATACTGTGAATCTATATATAAAGTAAATTAAATGATAAGCAGAACTGTCAGTTAGCTTAGAAATGTCTTTTGATTTGTATAATCTGGCAGTTGAAAATATCTAGGACACGACTAACGGAATAACAGGTATCGCACATTGTATAAATTAGGGACTTCTGCATCATATTTGTTCGCGGAGTGTTGTTTGGGTTCCTAGATGACCGTCTAGGAACCCAAACATATATAACAATTGTGAGCAGATAATGATATTGTTTATGACTTTGAATAAAAAAATGTGAATAATATTTACGACTTACCACGAGACTACAAAAATAGTGAGTTTCGAGGAACTCATAAAAAAGTATTACTACAGTAGGATACGTGCCTTCAAGTTTAAAAGACATATACTTCAAGAAGCACCTCTATAGGGCTTCTAGTTGAGTTATATGAACCTGATAGTAGGGACTCCACACAACAGATGCATATTCCAACCTAGATCGAACAAAAGTAAAATAAGGTAATTTCGATGTTGAAATTACCTTATTTTACTCATGTCTTTAGTATTTTCAACTAAGAATCCATACATGCGATGAGCATCTGACAGAGTAGTATCAATATAATAAAAATTATAATAGCTTTATTGTCCAACAGTTACCCATTTATAGGACAGTAAAAAATTATATTCACAATATTTAACTGTAAACAAAGATAAATTAATGAACAAAAAAACAACTGTAATCACCTACT
>WOGR01008761.1:0-11680 GCA_015342045.1 Leptinotarsa lineolata | reverse complement strand
CAAATAGCGCTCGTATGTCAAAACGTTCTGAGTACGTATAACCTCAAAAATGTCCAACTTTACGATAGAGCTCTCAGTTGCCAGATTGCAACACTAGGGTTGCCAAATCTCGAAACATAAAAGGCAAAACCTATCGTAGCATGAACTCGAGCAATCTTTTCACGAGAATGAAAAAATTATTTTTTTGTGAGACAAATTGAAACCTTCCGAATATCAGAATGGAACACCTGAGGTGCACATGGCTTCCAGGTTTCCAGAAGTATTACAGCTTCTGTTAACGAACATTAGTGTTCATATTTCAAGTACGATGATAGGTACTTCAATAGGACCAGAAGATGGTTGATGTTGAGCTGCATCATAATAATACACGTTCGAAAAGTAATATCGTGGTATATTGGTATTAAGCTATTGTTGCTATCGAACCATCTGCTTTTTCTTTACAAAGCATTGAACTTCATTTCAAAGAATGAGAAATCATGAACAAGCAACCATAAAGCAACCAAATAACGAAAAACTTGCAAATCATGCGCAAACTGACTCTTCAAATCCATGAGTTTTTTTTGATTCACATGCTGTACTTAAACATCCAAGAAAGCGCTTAATACTTCAAATGTTCTCGCAATTTCACTTTGTGTTCATTTAATACAATCTTATTTCAGCGAAATTTACTTCAAAGTTCATTTTCATCGATGAAAGTAACTCCCACGCTTTATCTTCCTAGTTGACTTCTCTGAAGGTAAATATTTTCTTTGTTTTCGGTGTAGCACTTTGCGGAAAGGGATAAGTAAATATTGGGAACAAACAATCAAAATTAACTTTTGTAATGAACCGGTGGCCAAAGAGTTTGTTTTGTACAGTAAATTTTGCTAGGAAGGAGAGTTTGGAATAATTTGGAGTTGTGATGAAGAAAATAAAAAATAAAATGTTTTATTGATTATTTTCTGTTTGTACATATATTACAGCTACCAATAGCCAATTGTTACTTTTGTAGGATTAAAAAATGATACTAATAATGTACATACATAAAATCAATATCATCATTTTTAAGCCACGTTTCACATAAAAGAATATTACGTGCTTGCTGGTTAGATTTTTATAATACTTTCAACGGTTCATGTCTAACGCACATAAACACTGATCGTCTGTCCGACGATAGAGGAGGAGCCTGCCTTTCGCTGACGTATGCGTGAGAGAAAGGGAAGCCAAACAAACCGGCGCCGTTACGCGTTAGTTAACGAAGCGGTTCACCCTCCCATAAGAAGTAATCACTTCAAAAATTTGTTGTCGTGTATTTCAACAATGACAATTTGACATTTTGTGCGTAGAGAAATTCCGGGGCTGAGTTGCAAGTTGGTTAAATAATAAACTGGTGAACTGAACTTTTAAGCGAAATGTCACTTTGACCAAAGGGGTATTGTCAACATTTCAGAAAGGAAATAATTTACTTTCGTAAAATTGACGACGGTGCCACTTTCTTGCAGCTCACATTAACCTTTTAATAACCGTAGTTAGGATTGTTGAACCTAAAAATTTATGTAAAAGTAATATTGAACGACTTGATAAGAAATATGCTTCTTTGGCGACTCAAAAGTATTTGTATAATTCGTTACCTTTAATTGATGGAATGGAAATCTGTTTATCTCCGTTAACCAGCTGCTGTCCCCCTATGAACGACAACTCTCAGAACCCCGAAACTTGTGCGAGTTAAGGATTAAGGGGGTCTTATAATTCAACGTACTTTTCCTAGCCTGGGGAATCAATGGAGATAATTGAAATATATTTTGAATAATGGTAAAAATATGTTTGAAAGTGATTCATAATATTTCTTGGTGAATTTTAGTTCAGACTTCCATTGTCGAAAATAGTGTTGATAGATTCGAAATCTATTTCAGAGTAAATTGAATAAAAATGAAATAATTGTTGAAATTATTCTTATGTCTTTCATATGACATTTGTTATTGTAAAATAGTTTGTTGTGCCACTATCTGATGAAGCTACCGTGTTGCGAAACGCGTCTTGATTGAAATTACATTGGGAAAATGTCAATTATATACAAACAATAAAGAAGTGAAATAAAAATTTTCGTTTCTACCATAGTATTCGGGTATTTTTTTCATCACTTATGTTGAAACATTTTATTTTATCGTATTTTCATTTCAGTTTTTATTGTTTGTCTATAATTGATGGTTCATTTATTCTTCAACTTATTCTCATTTCAAGTCACATGTTGTCAACTTTGAATAGTTACGATTTTACCAATCTATGCGTTCAAATAGTATGCTATAATAGCCAAATTTTCGCATGTAAGGTTTTATATGCCTGCGTAATAATAGTGGTCGAAAATCAATTTTCAATTATTTTATGTCACAAAATGCTTTATTTTGGTTTGTTCTATAGTGTCATCATTTTTCAGATCTACTAAAAATTAATATATTTGTAGTACATGGTACTTTGGGGTAATTATCAACATTTGTGTCTTACTAAAAACTGTAGCATAATGATAGCTAGCCTCTAGGTTTCCTTGAGTTTGTGGCTATCCTACTATACACAATTAGAATTTTTAAAATCCGACTGATAGTTCGAACACTAAAAAACTCCAGCTTCATTTTATTCAAATATATATTATTAGGTAAACACAATACATATCCAGGTTTTATTATGAAAATTATATCATTGAATTTGACCAGTTTCGTAACGACTATGTTTTAAAGTAGTCAGCTTTTTGAAATAATGCTGAATAACTTTGAATTCATCCAAATTCAATTCTGTTTCAGTAATTATTTCTATTTATTTCCAGTATCTTCATCTGAACACTGATCAATAACAATGGAGTGGAACCAAAAGTACACTTAATAAACACATTGAAAATTGGTGGAGTTGCCGCGTAAAATTATTCTACGTTTTGGTGAATGATATGGGTGTGAATTGATAATATTCAGATTTTTATCTAGTGTTGCATTTTATCGGTTTTTATAACATACAATTCTTATATTTTTGGATATTGACACCGTGTAACGTAATAGGCGTATCCGGGTTTGCATTTCGAATAAATCTAGGACGGTTCAAAATATTTACCTACCCAGCTGATCGTTAATGCCTAAAATAAGTCATACCCAATAAGTCTGTACTTAGAAAATATACGATTTTATCTTAGTTGTTGCAATAAACTTGAAAGCGATAACATTTTTGAATAGACCCAAACGATATATCACAAGCCTGCACTTCTCATTGTAAAAAGTGGGGGTTGTACCTTTTATTCGACGGGTGTTGAAGGTAGGGGTGGCATTTTTCTGTTGAAGTATGTCAAATTATAATTTGAATTTGACATGTTTCGGGATTTTTTAAATATATGTATAGTAACCGAAATAATGAATTTATTCCATTTGGCTTTTACACACTTTATACATAATCTGTTTACCATTCAGATCATCTCATCATGATTAACTGTGGAGAGTTATTTTGATCTATTCACAGACGTCTCATGAAAACCCTCATATGACCGATATTTTGCAAATACTTTCATTATTTACCGGGTTCGTCCGAATGAAAAAAAACCTTATATCCTGCTTTGGTGACTTTCTTTTTCCATTTATTTTTTCGAATCTGAATCATTTCTCGATAGAGAATAATTCTATACCCTTGACAGTTCGGTGTTGATATGTCAGCAGCCTAAAAATATCGAAATGTCTGTTTCTCTATCTCTCTGCATTGAGACTTGACGTGAAATCGAAAACGGCACCGGAATCTGTATTATTTCAGCCATTTCTTGGGAGAGTAAATAAGGCCGTCTCGAAAACAATGAAACAATGTCGGGAAGTGTCAAAAGCCCTCCGGGGCGGAAGAATTAAATGTGTTCTGTCTCCTCCTCTTGTTACGTACTATTCGTAAAATTAATTCTGAGAGTTGTGACTCCTCGTGATGTATTTTGTTTCCCTTGTTTGAGAAAAAACGGACCGAGTGTTGATACGACGACGAGATTAATTGGAGGAGGTAGGAAAATAAGGTTCGTTGTCGATTCTTACGAAATATTCTCAAAGACATGATGGAGTACAAAGAGTTTCGGTGTCGTTATATGGCTACAAACGAAGCTTTGGAACTTCTGATATGAATTTACTTGTTTTTAGTAATTATAACTTGTAATGGCATTGCCTATGTTACTCTCAATGTATCACATTACTTTTCGTGTGTCTTCCAGATATCCAACTAAGCATTAGTTGGCATTAGGGTGAATAAAAATCAGAAACTGCAAACTTGATGATAAATTAAGTAAAAAAAAATATGAAAAATGTACCAACAACGAAAAAATAATTCGGAAGGTCCTAGGTAGCAGTCTTCACACTACTCTCCTCAGCAATCTACGGTATTGAACAGATGAAAAAATAATTGAATCTGTAGGCGTAGTATTTACATATTTACTCAGGTTACGCTACTCCCATCGATTTTATAATTTTTTTATCTGGTCAATAACGAAAGATTGCTGAGGTGAGTGGTTTGATGACTGCTACCGAAGACCTTCGGAATTGTTTTTCAGTTTTTAGTACATTCTCCAATAAAACCGTTCAAAATAATTTTTTTTTTAATCAGTTCATTTTTATTATGTATCTGATATGTCTGATTATTTTGAAATAGTCATATTTTTAACACGAAGAAACTTTGCGAGACGTAAATAAGTTCGGATTATTTTACATTCATGCAAAACTAGAAATCCGAATTTATCGACCCAAAAAAATCGTGAAATAAAAACTTCATTATGATGCTGACCACCATTTACAGAACGAAAAACATATTTTTTTACTTACGTAGAAAAAAAAAATACCGCGTTGCTTCCATACATAGTTTTGAATTCGTGAATTATAGAATTCCGTTTAATGCATACTTGCTATTCAGATTTTGTGAAACACCTTCGCTGTGCACGTGAAAGTAATTCGACTACTTTTTTTCGATATTTTATCTCGGTGTCATAGTAAATTTTCGTAGCGAAACTACCATTCGTTTTTTTCGTTTTTAGCTTCGAATTTTATGACCCAAGTCGGAAAGTAAAAATTTTCGATTTACAATTCGAATTGGACTGGTCCTTAAATGAAAGGTCAAAGAAAAGCTATCGCGGTTTATTGTTAATATAACCCGGCATTTCTAGAAAAAAGTTGATCTTGAAATGATATTGAATTTGAAGTTTATACAGTCTCTAGAACAATCGCTGAAAGAGAAATACTGTCTCTTGACGCGCATTCTGCGAACTAAGTTAGCATCATCAGAAGATTAGTAAAACACTTGATATTGTTGAACTTGTAAGTGAAACGCGCGTCACGAGACGGCACTTTTTCTGAATTTTTTTTCAGTGGAAGGTTTCATTCAAGTAAACCGTTAGCAGGGCATAATAACTGCAGCTAGGAATGAAACCAAAGCAATGATATTCTCTATATATCAAAGGAGTGCATATTGAACTATGTGGGATAGAAACGTGAAAAAAAAATCAACGATCGACGTTACACTCAGAAATTTAAATGTTTATAAAGGAATCTTGTGAAAATGAAAAGTAGCGAACAAATTCAGATAATATAGTGTGAGGTTTGTACCCTTCGCTACTTTCTCAATGATGTCGACAAGAAACATTTACATCAAAATGAGGAAATACGAAATTAGTACAATAAAGATTGAAGATTTTAACGAATCGCCAGCCATTAACTAGTTCATGTTCAAAAATAATAATAATGATAATAGTTGACTTTATTCATCACAAAAGGTAAAGGATATATCAAGTGTATTTATATTAATTGAAGAAAACCTTATGATGAATGGGCGAATTGTCAGCTGAAGTTTTTTGTCAACTTTACCCTCAAAATCATCATCGGCTTTCCCTGTTGCTAGTAATTCCCGCATACTCTACATGCCTATCAGGTTGGAGAGGTTCTGCACCAAGAACCTTAAGCAGGAGAAAAAGGTAGCGCGTGGCATATAATAAAACAAGTTGAAAGAAAATACATGAAATCCCAAAAAACGTCAATAACGTCCCTTGGTTATCAAGAAACTTTTTTTGTAAGGTTCAACTGAAAAATGTTCATTATCAAACTGTGACATGGAAATCGACTATCATCAGTTCCTACCTTACCACAACGCTACCAGAAAAAATCAGAACTTTGTTACCTCGTTTTGACGGATCAGAGTTGAGAATCTTTTTGACTATCATGCTAATATTTTTCCGAAGTTGGGTAGAAATAACTATTCATTTGAAGACAGGAAATTCGAAGGAAATAGTAACCTATCATCAACGAATGTTTTTTTCGGTCTAGTTGAAATTGAGCTTTGTAAACCATATTACACAGTTGCCCCACCTCGTCTCACTAAATCTGTCATTTTTTGATATTGATAAATTGTACTGCTGCTTCTGTAACTAATATGTTTATCTTTCTTTCCAGAACTCCTGAGCAATGCCCAAGCGTAGTTTCTCTACTGGCTGAGAGTTACAACCCTCACGTACGGTACGGAGCTGCCATGGCCCTCGGTATCGCCTGTGCTGGCACCGGACTCCGGGAAGCTATCGCTCTTCTGGAGCCGATGGTAATGTTCGATCCAGTCAACTTCGTTCGTCAAGGAGCTCTCATCGCTTCTGCCATGATATTGATCCAGCAGACCGAACAGACTTGTCCGAAAGTTAGTTTCTTCAGACAGACGTACGCCCAGGTCATCGCCAACAAACATGAGGATGTTATGGCCAAATTCGGAGCTATTTTGGCTCAAGGTGAGTGCATGAGCGTTTTTATATGTGAAAGTATAACAAACTTGTGAAATGCACCATAGTAGTGGCCTAGACATTTTGACCTGTATACTCTTTCCAGAGATGATGGTTATGGTTACTATGATGTTTTTTTCCAGGAATTATTGACGCTGGAGGCAGGAATGTCACATTATCTCTCCAGTCGAGAACAGGACATACCAATATGTTGGCAGTGGTCGGAACTTTGGTGTTCACCCAGTATTGGTACTGGTTCCCTCTCTCCCATTGTTTGGCCCTGGCTTTCACCCCAACTTGTGTCATCGCTCTCAATGAACAACTTAAAGTACGTAGGTGAATTTTCCATCGAGATACAATTTTTAATGCTTGTTTTTTGTAGATGCCCAAGTTGGAACTGAAATCAAATGCAAAACCAAGCCTCTACGCATATCCAGCTCCGATGGAAGAGAAAAAGCGCGAAGAGAGAGAGAAAGTAACTACCGCTGTTCTGAGTATCGCTGCAAGACAACGTAGAAAGGATCATGAAAAGAAGCATCGGGATGAAAAAATGGATGTGGTGAGTTTTTTCTCTTGAAGATGTTCAATGAGATGTTTTGGAAAGTAAGGTAACCGTGTCTTCATTTTCTTCCAGGACGAAGACAAGTCTGCAGAAAAAGATGACAAAGAAAAGAAAGATGACAAAAAAACGACGGACGATAAGAAAGCAGAAGACAAGAAACCAAGCAGCTCCACTTCTGAGGACAAAAAAGATAAGAAGGATGAAAAAGACGAGAAGAAGAAGGAGCCTGAACCAAGTTTCGAAATTCTTCAAAATCCTGCCAGGGTAATGAGGCAGCAACTGAAGGTTCTTTCGATAAATGATAACCAGTACGCACCAGTGAAGGAAGTATCCATCGGTGGCATAATCATGGTTCGCAATCTCAAGCCTGGAGATGAGGAACTTGTTGAACCCGTTGCAGGTAATTTATGGGTTTCGGGAATAAGACTCTTTTCTTGATGCAGTTGTCAGTTTACTATCTTTTTATAGAACTAAGAAAAAATAACTTATAAATGAAAAGAAATGATGACAATTTTCTTGTTTCAGCTTTTGGACCAAAAGGTGAGGATGAAAAAGAACCTGAACCACCAGAGCCATTCGAATGGACTGAGGAATAAATTAATACTAATACTATAGCATCTTTTTTTGACGCTTCTCAGCACAATCCACTTTCCCATTATATTATTAGCCATTAGAAATATAATATGGATGTATCTAAGTAGTTTTTCTGCTATAAGCTATTTATTAACCTGGGTAATATAGTCCCAATCATTTATTGTCACATGTAATCACCATCTTGATGTTTCAATAAAGAGTAAGATCTATAATAAGTTTTGTTCTATGAAGAAAATTGTTGGAGTGGGAAAATGTGCAGAGGGGGTTGGAAAGTGGTAGAAATTCAGCTAATTGAAATACAATCACTTGGGTATTGTATTAATTTTGCGGCGTTGGACTTCGGTTTCAATCAGAAATCAATCATTTTTGTAGATCGAGGTTTCAACATGACGTGATCTGTTGTGTTTACTATCGGCAGCTGAGAGAGTGAGTACCTAGTTTGTAAGGAATTTCTGAGCAATGACTAGAATTTTCTCTGACTAAAATGTACCTATAGTTCAACTCCAAAATAGTAGGCACTGAATTCTCAGAAATTTTATTAGATTAAGGTTGCGATTCTATATATTTCATCATCATTTTTCCTCATCTGTTTCGTATAATTTGTGTACTCTATTGCAAGAGACAGATTAAGGCAGAAACATCAAGTCATTCCTGAGAATTAAGTGCCTACTATTTTGGAATTTCTGTCATGAAATCCAACACAGTTTAGGAGTATCAGATTTTGTATACTGATGACAAATAAATCGGAATTTTAGAACTTTTTTCTCTGTTTCAAGTTTTTTTATCAAATTGAAATTTTGCATTCAACTCAACATATTGAGTTACTTATATAGTATCTACTTCTGGAAAATTCCTTCCCTTCGATAGACTCATCATGTATTGTTGTTTGTTTCTGGTTATTGATCCCAATTATTGTTTTCCAGATTCTTGGAATATTTAATGAATCATCTCTTTTGTTAATTGAACCCTGTTTTTCGATTTCGATGGCTTTTCTAATTTGTCGAATTTTTGGGTTTTGTGCTTTAGCTATTTGTATTGTAGACTCGAAATTGATGTTGTAGCCTGTTCTTAGGTGGTATTGAAAAAGAGCAAAGGAAGTTTGCTTCCTCTTTTCAGATTTTTTATGGTCCTGGGCTTCAATCTATATTCGTCTTCTAGTCTGGCCGACATATTTTTGACCATAATTCCCGAATAAAAATGTTATAGACCTCTTGGTTTTCGAGGGAAATTTCGTCTTTAGGTCTGAGTAGTAACCTCGATATCGTTGTTTGTAGTTTGTAAATTGTCCGAAGATATTTTCGTCTAAATATTCGCCGGACTTTGTAAGTAACCCCTCGGACTTTCTGTCTCGTGGTGAGTCTTCTATCTGTCAGGTGGATGTGTTTCTGGTATTTTTTTGTCTACAGGTGGCTTTTTTGACGTATTTTCCAGTTCTCCTTGGTTTTCTTGCGATCAGCAGTTCTTGGAAGGGTAGCTGTCTGACTTCTATTTCAGTAGTAAATTGGATACTGAAGAGGATACTGTTTTGGTAAATCACGAACCAGTCTAGTTCTTGTTGTCCGTGGGCCATATGAGGAAGATGTCATATATTTTCCACAGCATTGATTTGATGGAAGCGTTTTCAAGTGTTTCTTTCTCGAAATGCATCATAAACAGGTTTGCGATCACAAGTGATAAAGAAAAACCTATCCGTTTCTCTCTACCTGATTATAGATTTGGTCGTCAACAGTTTAATAGGTGCTCAAAGTCACGTAAAGTTGAATATCTCCATTTCAATCTGAGAGTTTGTACTTGGGTATGGTATGAAAGTAACCCAATGCTAACCGATACAAATCGAACATTTTAACAGTGGTTATATGAAAAAGCAAGAATTACTGGTTATTTTCGAAACATATTCAATTGTTGAATTGAAAAACAAGTGTTTACCTATTCATCATTCCTGATCGTTGGAGTAATTTGTGAATGGATGATTTTATTCCTCTCGGAAAGTTTTGTATATTTCAGTGACTACATTTGAGTATACAATATTACAGTATTGACATTTGCCATTCGGTGATCGTATACTATTTGCCGTCGGCTTGGTAGACGTCAAGTTCAAAGCGCATCATTTCGCGCCGAGAGGTTTGCAACACTAATTGATTTATTTCAAATGTGCTAGGTGCAGTATCTAAACTGACAGGAGACGTATGAAAATGCTCCATAATCGTCGGTTTTGATAATTCAACTCTCAGTTATGTTACGTCAACTGCCAGTTTTGATACGTCAATTGTCAGTTCTGATGTCAAAATTATTAGTTCAAAATGTAACAAAATGGATAAAGATATATCTTTGTAATGTTACCACCAGAAAGTAAAGTTGTATTACAGTATACAACAGTATATTAGTTAGTTTCAGACGATCCCTTTCGGCAGATTCATCATGTTCATCGCTTGAACCCTGAACTATATTGTTGGTGATATAACTTCAAATATGTCATAACCCTAATTCCCCGGAATATGCAATATTTCTAGGAATTTCGGAAGGCGAAAGAGGTACGGATTTGGGTGTTATGTAAATACAGAAGGGTTTCGGAGTTTGTTTCATAATCTAATGCACATCGGCAGTCCTCTGTTTTTGAAGTTGGAATCTGGAACAACACGAGAACAGAAACATATCCTAAATAGTGTTGCAGAACTTTCCAGTTGAAGTTATGGCAGCATTACGAGAATTCGTCAATATTCCAGAGTAGATTAAATGATTTCTCACAGCTGTGTTAGTATATTTGAGTCGAATTAATCCTACCAGTTCAGTTGTCATTTTTGTTTTGATACTATTGAACACGTGATTTCTTTACTGGCAATGATTTTTCCACGGAAACACTATTTCCAAATAATTAAATATGTGGAAAATATGAAAATATTTTCAAAGAAAACGCAATGATTCGATTGAAAAAGATGATGATAATTATTAGTCCATTGACAATGGTTGTATCTTGAGTCAAGATAACTTCAATCTCAAAATATTGTCTCTCGGGGATTTCTGTACTGAAAAATGAGAAATTCAAGTTGAAATAAGGGTTATACCTACTAATCTTTGGTTCAACAGATCTCTAAATTACAACTGTAAAGTGCTATTATGAATCGCGGTAAGAAGTATTGTCTAAAGCCGGGACCAGACATGCGGTATTCGGCAAATCCCAAATACCAATTATTCGCTGTTCGGCAAATAGCGACTAGTGTGTATGGGTTTCATATGGCGAATATTCGCTATTCGGTGTTACTTGTGTTTCCCATCGTCTGTCGGTAATTTAGGGCGAATCAAAGGTGACAAACATTTGTGATTGGTGTCGATACACACATGCATACAAACTTCGTGAGCTACTTTTGCATTTGCGGTCAATCGAAAATTCAAAATGGAATGGAGTTATGAAACTGGTTCTGGAATTTTTGGATATTTATGAAGGTGAACCAACCAGGGGGTGGGAAATATTCTGTTACAGGGTAAAAGAAAAATAAATTCTCTCATGGTGTCGTTTAGCACCTGTAATAATAATATCAAAAAATCTACATAAAGTGGTTCAAGTGCAGACGACGTATACATGCCGAACTGGTTTTGCCTACAAAAAAATGGCCAATTTCTTCAAAAATCAGTGGCGGATTTACCAGCAGGCTGAGTAGGCTGGAGCCTAGGGCAGCAAATCTTAAAGGGCGGCAGATTTGGTCCATAAATTTTTTATTTCGATTCACAAAATTAAAAATGAAATTTTTATACACACCCAAAATACGAATTTCGAAAATTGGAGAGAAATTAAAATA
>WOGR01008760.1:0-11682 GCA_015342045.1 Leptinotarsa lineolata | reverse complement strand
TATTTATTTGTATAAATTACTGACGTATACCTTTTTAAATAAAGGAAAACTAAACAAAAACAGTGAGTACCACAGATACGATACCAGAAAGAAAAATGACTTTCATTTATATCCCATACTCAGATCACATCACAAAAAATCATCTCTGTATGCAGGGGCATATTTCTTCAACTTGTTGCCTGAAAGCATGAAATCGGAAACAAAAAATCAAAACTTTCAAACATACACTGAAAAAATTCTTAATCCAAGGAGTATTTTATACTTTAGACGATTTTATTCAAGAGTGTGGCTGATTTATTCTCATCTATGTAGTATGCATTATATGTACTGTTTTTAATATGTATTCATCCAATATGTTTTACCTTTTATGTGAAATTGACTATTGTTAATGTGTTTTTTCTTCCTTTTTGACATACCTCATGTTGTAAGAGCAACCTGAAGAGACAAATGTATTATCTGTCTATCTGTCTAATTTCCTTTTCAATGCCAAAGATAAAATGGACAAGATGGATAAATCTGGAGTTCATAAGCTTAAGTGTCCCGAGTGTAATGGTGTTTATGTGGGACAATGTGGTCGAGATTTCTCAAAACGGTATGCTGAACATAAAAGGTCCTTCAGACTAGGTAAAAATTAATTATTTTTACCTGCGACAATGTGGGTAACATTGTCGCAGGTAAAATAATTTAGGTACCCCGGTTATTACCTACAGTGGTGGTATATAAAGGGTAATATAATCAATCATTTGTAGTTTAATGTAAAAGTTTGGAAATGTCCTCATAGGATGAAACTGCAGTAACTTTAATTACAAATGAAAGTGGTAAAAAACATTAAAAAAAATTTATTTCTCATTTTTCATGATGATCTCTCACCACGTAGTAACGGCTACATCCACCAATTCATCAAAATATATTAGCACGCACATACAGTGCTCACACATGCTCTAACACAGAGCATGTGTGAGAAAATTTTCCATTTCTCATTTTTCAATAATTTTTTCATATCCATTTTGATAATTTTACTTTTTACATTCCTATTGACCCATTAAATAATTCATTTCCAAATCGCATTACAATAATTCGTTTCTCAACTGATAATTTTCCTAATCTTCTGAATTTTTTTACACTCATTGCTTACCTACTTATTCCTTTCCGGGTTGATGGATTGGAAGGAAAGGTTGATGAAAATCTATAGTAATTCCATAAAAAAAAAATTTACGATATGATCTCCACAAACTTTATTTAAACAACATATCACAACATGTTTTGCTAAGACAGTACTCAATTTCACCATTGAAAAAGCTACTATATCTCCAACGAACTTCTCAACTGCTTGAACTATGGATTCACAGCTCCTAAATCCAAACTGTTTTTGGTTCAACAGTTTGTGTGTGTCTATATGTCATTCACGATTTTTTCAATTATTTTTCCTAATAAAGATAACATTGATATCGGTCTGTAATTCAATGGAATCTCTCTCTTATAGATAGGAATAACTTTTGCTCTTTTGAATTCATCCGGGAAGGTTCCGAATCAAAAACAAAGATTGATTTTATTGCTGAGGGGCTCTGATAATAAATCTGATATTTCATTCAGAACGTTTCTCTTTAGTCCAAATATAACAAAACAGTTAGATTTTTCAAAGTTTTCCATTATAGCTGAAACTTCCAGCGAAGTGACAGGGGAGAAAAAATGAGTTTGGAAGTTGCGGCAATTTTTGTAGATTATCAGTTGCCCGAATATAGGATTTTTTCAATTCTTTTCTAAAATCTTCCGCCACCCTATAAAAGTTGTTGTTGAACTCATCAGTAGTTATGTTTGAAGACAAAGTTCCATTTTTACTTTTGTTTGTTGAGCATATGAAGTTTTTTGAATTGCCCCCTAAGATCTGACAGGCCTGTCTCTAATGTACCAACATGATAAAATTATCAACATTCGTAAGGATACTGTCAATACATATCTTTGTTTTCGTTCTCTGATCACATCTTGTATAATCACTTATCGTTACTTTGATACCAAATGAGCTGATAATTTGTGACATATTTATTAGATCGGACCCATTGCCATTGAAGTTAATATTGAAATTGCCCATCAAGAATATATTTTCATATTTTCCCGATAATATCTGTAGTAGTTCTTCCAAATAATGTAGAAAAATATTCAAATTACCATATTTAGATGATCTAAATACAGCAATTATAGCACAGTTCATATGACCTAGCTCAATGCCACAAAATTCTGCATGAAATTCGCATTTCTTCAATACTTTCAACGAAATACGTATTGAACAACTCAGCAATGTCCTGTGTGTCTCGTTCTATTTTTACCACACCATGGCACTCAAATTGTATTCCACTATCAAAACAAGGGACTTTAGTTTTTGTACCAACTGAAGATTTTAGGGTTTTTTACATTGTTTTAGGAAAATTCTTGTTGAGATCTACTTTACCATAAGAATACTGTTGTTTTTTTACTCTTAATAAGTTAACACACTCATTTATCAATATTTTGTATTGTTGTCAGTTGACATCAGACTTGTTAGTTTTGAATGTCCTGTATGCTATGTCTCTTTTTTTACTTTCACCTCTCGTCTCCTGATCAAATCAAGGTAAATTAGTTTTTTTAATCGATTTCCTCATGGGAGAAATTTTTTCTACTACTGATTCACACTGATTTTTGAAATCTTCGTAGAATTTATCCACATCTACATAATCCAACAGAAAATAATTAGCTGATATCGGCCCTCAGATATAATACACTTGTGCCAGCGTTTCTTCCAATGCTCAAAGTAGTTCTGATATGTACTTTCTGGTATGCCCCTGAAGCTCTCTGTGATTCCGTTTTAATCTTCACAATTGTCGAAAAATGCCGTCTTATCATGGGCCTCTTCAATCTCGCGAACAGAAGAAAATCACTGGGGTTCAAATCTTGTGAATAAGGTGGTTGAGGCATGATAACGGTGTTGTTTTTGGCCAAAAAATCACGACCACACAATGACAAGTGAGCTGATGCACTACGCCACGATAGTAGAAGAAAACAGTGAGCAAAACCTTGGCGTTTGATTAAACTTGGGGTGCTTTTTGTGGTATCTACTCTCCTAGACCCTTTCATGGTGCTTTCAGTGTGCTTACCGCACACCGTGCTCATCGCAGTATTTTTTGGAACGGATCTAACGTAGTCTTTTACCACCTTAGGTTATCGAGACTTGTGAACAGCGCACATAATCAACTCTTTTAATCTAAATGATTTGACATACTCTTTGGTATGATTCGGAGAGCAAACAATCAGATTGGAGAAAGTGTTTGAGGCTCAAACATGATATTTGGAAAGACAAACATCGAAAATCTCTGATACTCCTGATCATCCATAAGTTGATTTGTCTTCTGAAGACAGTACAGTCAGTACCGAAATTTCTCCTGAAAATAAGCATGGAAACAAAATCGAAGAGACACCATTAGAGGTATCAACTCATCATCGATGGTTCTAAGGACCACAAAATTGGGAAAATTCCAGAATCCAATTGTCCAGAAGATAGAGAGGAAGACATTACCAACTCCTCTGTATCGAGTATCGAAATTCCAAACGGAGTTCGAACGAATCGCAAATGAAGTATGTGAATATCCGTCTCGAAAGTCAGCTTACAATTCCTCGCTTCAAAACTTCCTCTTTTTAAATTATCTTCATCTTATGATATTACAAGATTTATAATTATACACCTACCGAATTGGGAAATGGTTCTCCATGTACATTCACATTAAAAAAATCAATCACTGTTGTTATCGCAGAAGAAAAGTTGATTATAGATCACTTTATAAAGGTATATATACAGTACAATGCAATTGTATGGAATAGATTCGATATTAAAAAAAATCGATATTTAAAAAACACGTCAATTTCAATTTTTGACTCTATGTAAATCGGATTCACACAGAGATTGTTTTGCCAATATTCTTCAATAAGTTACGCGATTTCATTTTTGGAATAAAAAAGTAGGGAGACCCTATTCAAAATAAAAATCCTTGGTTATTCGATCATATTATAGTCTCAACTCTGCAGTCCTTGAATGTCATTATATGAAATGCCAAGGCTATGATGACTACTCTAGGTTCAAAGAGGTTCAAATATTTATCCGGAAGTCATTTTCCCATCGTAGTTCCTTCGTTTTGAATTTGGCAATGGGACACTCATGTAATTTCCAACAAGTCATAAATTGCATAGGTATTACGTATCTGAGTAACACTCTATCATCAGATTTAACAGAATAGTGAACAGAACAATGTTATTTGAATACGCACTGGATTTTCATCAAATTTTGGCCAATATCTCCTCATGAGCATTGTCATTGTTGAGTGGATAATTTCCTCAAGAATTCCTTCCAAAAATCAAGGTTTTGAAAGAGCATCATGAAGGAGACGGTAGTGCCATGGTTGAAAAGTGGTTGTCCGCAGAGGGAAGAAATTGTGCTCACTCTTATGAAACCTTGACCAAAGCAGCCTCTATCAAAAGGACCAAAACAAATAGTTTAGGACCCCTGAATTTCCGAGGTGAGATAATTCTGTCAGACGAAGTCAAATAAATGGGAATGGTACTAGATCCCGGGTTGATTTGGAACCAACATCTAGAGAGAGTTGAAAGAAAAGAGGAGGTAGCACTGATATCCACTAGACGCATTTACGGAAAGACATGGGGCTTAAACTAGGCATGATGTATGGTGATGGTAGCTAAACCGATAATAACATATGCATATATGGTTCGGTGGCCAAAGATGAAGCAAGCGACCGCTGTTAACAAACTAAGCAGGTTGCAGAAATTTGCATGTTTGGAAATAACTGGAGCAATGGAAACCACTCTCACGCCTCCATTGGAGGCACTTTTCAAATCTCCTTTCTTTACACTTGGTAATAATGGGGAAGGCAAGAGTGGCCCAGTTCAGACTGCCAAATTCCTAGAGTTACATGGTATCGGGCAAAACAGAAATTTCGGAGTATGTGGGGGAACGAGCATCAAAAAAGTTCTCGAGCCACATGACATCGAAATACGTGTTTCAGTTACCCACTCGGTTAATACCCATCATTCTTCCAGGCTGAAGTGTATGCAATACGCAAGTAACATCAATTTGAGGCCTCAACGAATTGAGCGGATTAGTATTTCCATGGAGAACCAGGCTGCAATCGGGACACCGAAGAACAGAAAAGTGATATATAAAGACTGGTCTGGGAATACGTGAAGAACTGAGGAAAGTGGCGGTTAGGAATATATTGATTACATACTGATTGCAAGGACATTTAGGCATCGCAGGCAACGAAAGAGCTGATAAGTGTGCCCAAAACGGATCAACATCATTATATACGCCCTGAATCAACTGTTTGGGGAATCAAAGCCGGCGGTACGGATGCAGACATACCGTCGGCAGTACTGGGAAAACATACGGAAAAACTTTCATGAAGGCACCGTCCGAGAGGGGAACGAACTGCGCTCTGAGAAGCAGGGATCGACTCGGAATAATCCATTGAGAGGACACTTGAAAATATCGAAAGGTATGTAAACTCTGGAAAATTAACTGTTCTCTCTTTTGTAAGTCTGAAATG
Organism: Leptinotarsa lineolata; assembly: GCA_015342045.1. Lineage (NCBI taxonomy): Eukaryota > Metazoa > Arthropoda > Insecta > Coleoptera > Chrysomelidae > Leptinotarsa > Leptinotarsa lineolata. The sequence goes on along the minus strand of WOGR01008760.1, from coordinate 6,097 downwards.
GACGCAACTTTTCCGGCCATTACAGCGTTGCTGACACGTCCCTGCAAAATTGTGGTAAGGTAATATAACACATTTCACATGTATAATTCTACAACATTTAACCCTTTGAATTTTTTCTGTTTTCAAATATTTTTATCCGGGAAATAGTCTATCAAAGTTGGAAAAATAACTTTATTGAATGATTTTTTATGTGAAACATAGTTTTTTCAAAAATAGGTGGTTTCACCAAGGAACCACAAGGCCATCAGTGTTTCTGATGAAATTTTTTGATGCAGTTGAATTTTTCGTTCAAACATAGACCAAACATAGTACAATGCCATCTTGTAGGATGTGGCTCCAATCGAGTGCTACATTGGGCACAACGAACTATATTTCTATGCTCGGGTAAATGTGCACATTTGTCATATCTTCTCTCAAGAGGTACAATTTTTTTATACCTATTTGATTTACTACTATCAATTGGTCTCTCATCAGATATTTTGGAGCCGGCTCCGATGAGTCCTGTCGCTACTGCAATCCTAAAATCTTTCAGGCTCAGAGTTTTGGTTCCAAGTGAAGGAGATTTATGAATAATATAAGCGTTTTCAACTGCAAGATCTATAAAGTGCCACAAGATGCGATGCCATAACTTCCTTGATTTTCTAGTCACCTTATATGAGGAAATATACAAGTCAGATTTGTCGACATATCTCATGTGTTTGTTGCAATCTTTAACCAATTCCAAACAAGGAATATTTTGCGAAGAACCATCTTTTTGCTTACGAGGTACGAAGTCAATATGTTCTGGATTGTGAAAATTTCTGTGGAATGAAACTGGTCGGTTATCAGCCCATTTCAAATACAAAAGACCTTCTTCAGTCTTTCTCCAGTCACTATCTCCTTGTGTTATTGCTTTATTATCTAATAGATTTTTCGGCCCTTTCTCATAGTTCCAGATGAATAAATTTTCTTGGCTAACATTTCGGTTTGCAATGAGACACCGTTGAAAAAATTGTCGAAGTATATCTTGTGATTTTTTCCAACAAGTGGTAGAGTCAAATCAGATACGACAAATTATGCTCTACCTTATCATTCTTTCCCGTATAAATTTGGAATTGGGATACGTAACCGGTATCATTTGCTCGTATCCAAATCTTGTACCCACGCTTTATCGGCATGTACATTCGTGAGCTCACGCGTATCCAAATCTTGTACCCACGCTTTATCGGCATGTACATTCGTGAGCTCACGCGACCTTTGAATTTGACCATAGATTCATCTAAACTTTGATTTCAAGACGGTTTATAGCAGTCCAGAAAAGTTTTACCCAGAACATCGAGCATTGGTCGCAATTTATACAACTTATCAAATCCCTCGTCGCCCTTTTTCGGCTGAACCCAGTTGTCGTTGACGTGAACGTGTCCCAAAAGCCAGCCAAATCTACTTCGTGACATAACTGAAGATATAAATGGATCCCTCATTTCGAATTTTGAAGACCAGTAGTCACTATAACTCGGCTTTCTAGTGATACCCATCATGAGACTTATACCGATGAAGCATTTCATTTCATCCCAATTTGTTCTAGTGAAGCGCTCACCATGTATCTGAGTGGCGTATAAAGTTTCTTTGAAATACCATGATTTCAAGTAAATCCATCGGGAATAAACACAAAAATGTTTCCAGTGGAGTCTCAACCCAATCGGGAATATTAGGTCCCAAATTTTGGTTAAAAGACGAGGGAGAACAGTAATGTGATACTTTAGTCCAAGACATATTTGTGTTCTTTCTCAAATAAGCCAATGGACGCTCATCTTCACGATCCCAGTCCGAATAGTCTTCTGAAATCCCCTGTGAAAACATGCAATTTAATACTAGATCTATATTCGAACTTCCTTGAAATTACTTCTTCAGATTTGCCTAGCTTCAGCGATTCCATCCTTGGCAAATCCTCGATGTGATCACATTCCTCAACAATGTCGTCTTCACTAGAGGCCTCGGACGTTACGGACCCAGAATCTGAAGGAATATCTTTTATTATTTCAAACATTTCATCTGAAGTCAATTTATTCAAATCAAGGAATTTTCTGTCTGAAAAATTATCCAAGATTATAGTGTCCTTGTGGTTCCAAATGGAACCTCCTGATATTTCTCTCAAGATATACGATTTGAAATTTGATTTCCATTGTTTTTGTAGTGTCATGATGAAATATTTTCATGTTCGTTATTAGGATCTTACCTGCCATTATCGAAAATGCCGTTTACTCAGATGATGTTATAAGAACGTGCACACAAACATGAATACTTGACGTTTTCCTGCACTTTTTATGACTTTATATATCTCCAAACAATTGGAATTTTTTTTCACCTTGCGCTTCTGGCATAGAGATGACGGTAGTATATTACTGTTTCAATAATGTGGTCCCAGCCAGCGCTTACTGGGCCACTTCAAAAAAATCATTTGATTTGTGGTTCTACGGTGGCACTTCTAGGCTTCAAAGTGTTAAACAACATTTTCTTGCTCAGTAGGCATTTTCCAACGATTATGCTGATTATGTTGAAACTACTAAATTCTAGATACCCAAGAATGTATTTTCCCGCTGAAAAGAATTGCTTCAATCGACATCAAGAGGGACATGGAGACAAAGTTTTTTATGGCCTCGGTCATCACTCACTTTTCATAAATATAGCTCCCATGATTATCATTTGTACAATTCACGCGTAAATTCATAGAGAGAAATTATAGCAGCTGACTTTTTATTGCTGCGCATTCTTTTGTGTATTTTAATAAATTTCTCCAGAGAATGTAATTAATTTTAACGTCATTCCATATTATTGAAACGGTTTTCTTAATTGCATGAAAGGGTAGCTTGATGAAACTGGCGATTTCTGAGAACTGAATTATTACGAAGTCAGACGGAATTCTTTTGGAAAAAACAAGAATTGATGAAAAGGGAGAAAGTTTTCAGTTAGGGAGTGGATGGAATTTGAGCCTGAGGCCGAACCAAAAGGGTTTTTTTATGGAAAAATAATGAATTTTGCTTTGGATACTATTCAAAAATCATAAGTTTACAATGGTCCACTGTTATACTTGATTCGATTTCAAATGAAATTTTTCATAAAACTTCATCCTTGCGCTTTGAATTCGATTCCTTCACGCCTATAGCTAGTGTGACATCACGAGATATGTGGGATTATTCGTACAGTGTGTGAACCACGTCTGAACTATTATAAAACAAAGCATTCAATGTTTGTTTTTCTTCAAAGACAAAACACAAGCACCAGAGAAAAATACTTGAGGCGTTCTTAGTGCCTGTGCGAAAGTAGCTATTCACGTTGTACTCGAATCGCCGAAGATTAAATTCATTTGGAAAAACGTTCTCATGCAGGAAGTTTATTCCACATAAAAGCAGTTCTTCAAATGAAACAGTTCTTGAACCATGAAGTTCGAGGTATACTGAGTTGAACCTCAAAACGATGACCAGCCGCAGTGCGTCGCTTACTTCTGATTTGTACCGCTCCTGGTGGAATCAAATGTGCCAAGTCACTTGAACACCTTCCGTGAAAGTATCTATAGAAGAGAGACAAATCTCCAAACTTCCTTCGATATTCTAGGCTATCAAGGTTGCAAGTGATGTTCGTGTCTCCAATAAGGCGGACGGCTCTTTTCTGAATGAAATCCAGCAGCTTCAGTGTATGGATAGGGGCGGAGCTCCATACATGAGAACAATTTTCCAAAGGTCTGATCTCTGGACTTCATAAAGCATCAAAAGTTGCTGAGGTGTGTACAGTTTTCTGGTTCGGAACAGTGTTGCAAGCTTTTGAGGAGCAGCCTTTGCAATTCCAGTAATATAATTATGCCAAGACACAGTGGTGTTCATTTTAACCCCCCAACAAACTCATCTTATGACGAGACATGTGTTTGTATGACGATGTGTTTAGTTCAGAAAAGTTTTGAAAGTAGACACTTTTAGGAATATTAAAAAAAAATAACGGAGTTTTCATCAAATCAATTGATTGAAAGTGTTTCTGAAGTCCATTCATTCACATACTATTTTTTTCAACAATGAGAAATGAAAGTTCAGTGATACATTCGAATGAATAAGTATGTTCAGATATTGATTTGTCTACCATATTCATCGTGTGTACATATAAAATGCATTCATTTTATTGATACTTGGGAATAAGTAAAGTAACTGACATTTATTTTAACCTACCGACCTTTCGCCTTTAGATTTCTTTCTGTGGGGTCATTTGAAAATGAGCTGAATTTACTGAACTCCTCCTACATCACTCGAAGATTTACGGCAACGAATCACAAATGAATGTCGCCAAATCCCTCCACAGAAATGCTCCACAATGTTTGAGAACGTTTTCGCGTCGAGAGGCAGCCTTTTTTTCTGGTGAAAGGAAAAGTGAACAGATTAATTAAACGCCAGAGGTTCCAAATTCTATTTATCAGTGATTCAATATATGTCTAGGATTTCAACAATAAAATGCCATTTTAGGTGATTGCTTTATTCCCAAAAGCAGATAATACACTCCAATACAATACTAAATCACACTGGTGATTTCCCAAATGGAACTCTGTCAAGAATAAGAATGGAGTAGATAGGACATGTGTATATCAGTGATATACAATAATTTCTACACTGAAGATGACTGCCACAGTTGCAGTTGAAACGTCTGTAGATTGTAACCAAGGAAGACCACGGCAAAACCCAGAAACCAACCAAAATCTGTATTTCAAGTCTGTTTACAAAATTTCTGATAATCATATCCCAATATACTTCGACAATTACGATTTTCTTTGATATTAATTTCAAGCAAGGTTAGTTGGGTAACAGGATCATTTTTTAAATAATTGTTTCCTCATCAACGTTTCGAATTTAATTGAATTCTGCTTCAGGGAACTGTAATGATGAATTTTCTTCGTGTTGAAAAAAATAACTTTTTCAAAAAACATCAGAAATCAGACTAATATGTCTGATGTTTTTTTTTTCTCAACACGAAGACAATCCTTTTCCTTGAGTAATTTGAATAAGAATTTATGATCCCTCGTAAAATTGAAATGATAACAGTTATAAGTTTTTTTGGGAGGTATGTTAATGAAAATTCATTGTTACGGAATCCTGAAGAATGCAATTAAACTCGAGACGTTGACAAGAAAACAATTTTTCATGAGAAAAATTGATACTGTTACCCGACTTACTCTGCTTGAAAAAAAATATTGGATCACTAAACCAGTTATTTGATATTTCTCTTGTATTTTAAAAAACTGCAATCTTATTCATAAGTATTTTATTTCATTTGTGAAACAATATCAGGTTATTACCCTACTTAAAGGAAACAAGTGTTGAAAAAAATCACATGCAAACGTACAATATGAAATATCTGAAGTCACAATTCATGAATGAGTTCGAATTCTATCACAGTAGAGAACAACCAAGTGGTGTCGTAAATGAATAATAGCTCATTCTCGATGATCAATCGTATTCATGACTGTTTTCTTTTTGGCCCAGCAAGGCATCTTTTTCTTCCTCCGTCACTTCAGTCAGCATCTGCTGACTCAGAGGCACTTTAACAACTCTGGAGTTCACCTTTTTCATACCCTCCATAGCCCCTGATTCTGTTAGCCTGTAAAAATGTGGACAGTTTAAAAAAAATCAACTTCAATTTGAACAGTCTGACCCGAAAATTGTAAATTTCATTTGTAAAACTGTATTTAACAATATTAAGTGACTTGCAAAAACTTCTTTGTTGAAAGAATATGTGCATAGAGGTTCGAAACTTAACAAATATCAGTGACAATATTTCAATAAAATGCTCATACAACAAAATCTGTTTACATTTCTGAGAAAACGTATTATTCTTCTACGATAGTCTGCCAGACATTTATCAAAAAGGCTTCAAGGCTTATTTTAATAATAACAGAGTCTCACAACATTGCATCCATATTTGTGGAGGAAAATCAGTTTTAAATCGATCTTCTGGGTATTTTCACCTTCCACAGTCTGAAAAAATAAGAAAATTTTAATGGAGAACTTTATACAGGTGTAGAAAGGGCAAACTTTATAGTTTACCCTGATAAGTAAGTGCGTAAAATCAAATTATTTTTCAC
>WOGR01008759.1:0-11683 GCA_015342045.1 Leptinotarsa lineolata | reverse complement strand
GATAAACGGATAGGTCGGAGAAAAGCGGTTGAAAACCGCAGAATGGAGGAACTAATAACCGTAAAAAATGAGTAAAGTTTTAAGTCAAATGCAGCCCAAACTCCATAGTGGCGTTACAAGTGATACTGTACAACAAGATAAATCGAGTAGTTAGTATCAGTGGAAAAAGCGATATTGTGCCCACTTTTGACCCTGAAGGCGGAGACATGACATCAAGAAGTTGGTTCAACAAAACCGAATAACTCACAAAAATTCATCACTGGGATGATGCTACGAAATCATATTTTATGCAATCTAAGCTTTTTGGAAATGCCAAACTCTGGTATAATGGTCTTAGGGATTGAGTCGTGGAAAGAGTGGAAAGCTGAATTGTTAAGTGCTTTTCCATCGCATGAGAACCTCGTCAATAATTTGAAGCTGATGTTGGAGAGGAAAAAACAGAAAACTGAAACGATGCTACATTACTATTATTCCAAATGTGTTCTAATAAGAGAATATGATATATCGGATCTGAACGTAACTTCCTGCATCATAGATGGACTTTCACAAGAGTATTAAGGAACTTCTTCTTCAGAGATGTCAACGCCAGATCATCTGGATCGTCAAGAAAAACTGGAGAGCAGAGGAATAACGACTATGGTGCCAAACCCAAATTGAAGGAGTGTACACATTGCAGCCGAAAAGGTCACGGGAAGGAGGAAGGTTGGCATTTGAATCCGGCTAAAGTACGACTATTACAAAGGCAAGTACCAAATACTAGTTAACTTAATTAAAATTCGCTGTAGAGGATATTTAGACACCGGAAACCAAATAAATGTAGCGAATGTTTCATTTATTAAAAAACTGAATATATGTTTGGAAAAATCCGAATAATAGGCCAACCTATTATAAACCATAAAGATATAATAATGCAGATCCAAGGCGAAAATATATATTGGTAGAATGAGTCGTGGAAACACTTCTTCATCAATGTTAGATGAAGATGTCACGATTGAACCAAACTGTACCTCTTTAGTACCTATAAGTTCGAAAAGAAACAAATGTTGGCTAGGTCTGTCGAAAACATGATTTTTGCGAACATTATTCAATTCCATCTCGTTTTTTGTTCTAAACTGACAATGCTCTTAGCGTCGTCAATATAGGCCCTGAAACATTTGTTTGGTATAAGGATAGAATTTTGACAAGGGCTATGGAAGTGAATTTTTTGCGAATTAGCAATTTTTCGCCCAATAGCATCAAACAAGTATGGCCTTTAAGGCCACAGGCTTTTAAGGAACCATATAGATCACAGTTTTATAATATTTTGAATACGTTTCAATACGCTAAGAATATATCCAAATCAGATGTAACTAATTTGATACAATTCGAAATGAATTTAGAAAGATATGATCTTATTTTCTATAGACCGTACAGATACTCTGAAAAAAAGCTATAATTCGTAGTAAAACCAAAGAGATATTAGAAACTGGGATCATACAAAAATCCAATTCGAGTCCCGCTATTTTAGTGAAAAAGAAAAATGGAGATCACAGATTGTGAATAGATTTCGTAAAATTGAATTCTATTACTCGAGAAGACAGGTATACTCTACCTCACATAGAAGATCAAATCGGGCGTCTTGAAGGAAAAAAAATTGTAGTCTTGATATGACCCAAGGCTATTACCAAATACCTATTGCTTGCAGATCAATAGATAGAACAGCTTTAGTAAAGCAGGACGGACAATTCGAATTTTTACGAATGCCCTTCGGGCATTTCGAAGATTTTTGAATGATTTGTTTTCCGAACTGCGTCACGAAAATATTACTATATATTTAGACGATATTCTCATTTCTTCAAAAACAATCGAAGAAGGTCTCTATTTATTAGAAACTGTATTCAAAATATTGGGAAATTCCAATTTCAAACTGATCATAGAAAATGCTTTTTCTTTGAAACCAGTATTAATTACCTGGGATGCGAAATAGATGGTAATGGAATACGTCCAAGCTAGCACAAAATAATAGCTGTTTCAAAATTTCCTATTCCCAAAAATCTTCACGAATTACAATTCTTGGTCTTAGTTCTTATTTCCGAAAATTAATAAAAAAAAACCATGCACTCTGACAAATCTCTTATAAAATCAGTGCCAAGGAAATGGACTTCGGAAGAAGACTTTGCTTCTAGTGAAATTAAGAAACGTCTCACGTCTAGATCTTTATTTAGTATTTTTAATCCAGATTTCGAAACTTAGTTGCATACGGACGCCAGTAACAAAAGAATAGCCGGCATTTCATTACAAAAAAATAAGAGACATTCCAAACCAGTAATGAACTATAGTCGAATGACTTCTAAGGATGAGACAGTCTACCATTCTTACGAACTAGAGACCCTTGCAATTGTGGGATCAATTAAGAGATTTCGTGTTTATTCAATGGGAATACATTTCGTCACTGTAACTGATTGTGCCGCTGTATGTTCTACTATTACAAAACGTGATCTTGAATACCGCGTTGCAAGACGGTGGATTGCAATTCAAGATTTTAATTTTGAAATCAAGCACAGATAGGGAGACAAAATGAAACATCTAGATGCCCCACCCTAAGCAGAAATGCACCCTCTTATACTGTAACAAAAATTATTAGTTTTGATGACTGGATATTGTGCATTCTACTTCAAGACCATACCTTGAAAGCAAAACAAAAAATAGCGATATGGAATGGAAAAATACATGTAATATTAAAGACAATAGATTATACAGGAAAACTGCCAATAACAAAAATGAATTAGTTATATCTAAATTTGCAAGGTTTAATATTTTACAAAATATTACGATGAAATTGGTCACATTGGATAACGCAAATGTGACTCTTTAATAAAAAGTAAATTTTTGTTTAAGGGTATGACTCGTTTTATAAAAAAATATGTATATTCATGTATTGAAAAAGAGCAATATGGTAAGACAAGCAATGAAAATGAAAAAGTGATATGTAGAGCTCTGAAGAGCATAGAATAAAATGATGATTTATAAGCGCTTAGAAGCATAAAACATGAAAGTACGTAGCAGAAGAGCTCTAAAGAGCATGAAAAAAAAATTAATTAGTGGTTAGAATAAAATCTGTTGAAAATCAGCAGAATTGACCATTCTAATGATCTGTTGAAGCAAGCCGAGGACGGCTAAGTATCTATCAGGATGGCCGAATGTGACGAAATTACTTAATTAGTGATTGTCATTATTGTTATTGTTATCACTATTTTTGTTGTAATTCAAGCTGTTGTCATTTAGAACAAAGGAAGATCCTATATATTTCATTGTACTCCAGTTAATTAGTCATCTTAGGGTTGAGTCAGATACACGTTTTGATTCTTTGTGTTTGGATTCTTATGTAAACCTTGAGTAATCGAACGAGTGACTAAGAAATATATTTGAGGACAGAATAAAGCATACTTTTGAAGAGTTAACATCGCTTAATTTATTTTCCGCTGTTACACTAGAGTACTAAAATATTTGGCTCTTCCTAATTGGTCTAAAATATCATCTATCCTTGGTAAAGTAAAGGGAACTTATCTGCAATTCGTTTTTTATTGATCAACCTGTAATCTACGACGACTATCTCCCTTATCAGACTTTTTAGGAACTAGTAAGATGGGACTTATATACTTAATTAGAAATGGATGGTTCGATAATTGAGTCTTTTAATATTTTTAATATTTGTTTATTCAAATTGAAATTTGTGAGTGCGACATTCTGTAATTTTTAACGTGAACTGAAATTTGATCTGTTAGTTTAAATTGCTGATTATAAAAATTATTAATTGTTGAACTATTGTTTTTTAAACAAAAAATAGCATTATATTCTTGATATAGGTTGAATGCATTCGATTTTGCGAACTCAGGGATTTCGCAATGTAATTCTTTAAGTAATAATATTTTACGCTGCTTATCGGCACGCTTTTCTGATATATGCAATATATTAAAATTAATTAGGTTTTCAGTTTCTTTTTCAAAATTTTTAATTCTCACACTTTCCATTGTCGTACTTGAGACTTTAACAAATGGGATATTCGGAGACGCAATACTGCTGGCTATAAAAATTCCTGGAGCCAATTCTTGGTTTAAGATAACTATGTCAGATTTTATATTACATAATTGCTCGACTTTTCTTATAACTTCGCCGCAACGAGGTGGAATAATAAGAGTATTATTGTATGGGCTATTAAAAATTGGCAAAATTCCTACTTCGTAATTACAAATCTGCATAGAAATAGTCCAATCATAGTAATCTAATTTACACTTGTGTTCAATAATGAAGTCCTTTCCGAATATACCATCCACTGGGATTGGAAAATCACTTTATACTACTTGAAAGGTGTGATACACATAGAAGTCGGTGAGGAAAATTTTTGTGACGGTAGATGCATTGGAACTTGTACAGCCTTTTTTGACCCCTTTTATTTGGACGTTATTTGCCCTGTTGACTATTTGTTCAGGTTTAATTTTGTCTCTTTTAAAGAGAGATATGTCCGCCCCTGTATCAATAAGCAATAAGCAAGGTAACATCTTGATTACCTGTCATTTGGGTTTTAATAATTATGAAATTAGAAAGTGAAAGGTCCACGTTGAAAATATTTATTGATTCCCCAAGGGACCTTGTTGGGGAAACTCTATTTTTTCTGGCTGATGCCTAAAGTCGTTGGGTTCTTCTTCATATGCTCTAACATATCTACCGCCTGCTCCCCTGGCTCTGAATTAACTATAGTTGAATCTATTTCCCCTAAAGTTTTTATTGTATTGATATCGGTTGTTGTGAGTATACGATTGATTGTGCGATTGAGCGTGAGGTTGTCTATTTTGATTGCCACGAAAACGATTGTTAAGCGAAGCCCTATAGGCCCGTCGGTTATTGTTATAGTATCCTGAAAAATTACCCCTGAAATTTTGCCCTTCAGTGCATAGAACATTAGCATTATTTGGAACATCTATTACCGCAAATTTAGTTAATGCTTCTAGAGTGTTAGAAAAAGTGCCTGCTTCCACTATTAGCCTGACTCTTTCAGAATTAGCGTTAGACTTAATAGTTGTGACAACCGTATCGGTGTAATAGGTGTATCCGCGAGTACTCCCTCGCTTATATAGGCCCTTTTAAGATTGCCTTATATTAAAATTTCAATTTCATTGGTATATTCGGAATTATTTTTGTTTGTTTTAAATTAAGAAGTTTACAGGTACCTGATTTTGAGCTTTCTGTTTTCATACCGTTTTTAAGTTTGTGTATGATCTGAAGCAAAGTCGTGTCATCGTGTCATTGTCGGTAATCAAGTCTCTAGCCCTACCACTAAGTTTAGTTTTCACGTAAGCCACGGCAGTTGCCTCATGGTCCGCAGAATTTACATTGAGAAGTGAGAGTGCGTATAAAAACGTCTGTAACTTGTTTGCACTTCCATGAAATTCATTAGATACTCATTTACTGGCTAAATTAAAAAATTCGGTAGTTGAGGTAGTCATTTTTAAGTCCTTTAGGTATCTGTCAGTTGTCAGGTCTTTGTACAACGCCGTCACTATCTCCTGAGCAGAGTTCAACATTTTCGTCTTTTATTGCGAGGTTTATAGGTTCAAGACAAGAACTGGGGATTTTATAATTTATATGTAAAACTTGAAATGATCTTACTCCCCTATCTCTAATGGATGTAAATAACTTGACTACTAAATGTCGGTGTTCATCATCTAATGACGAGAATATTTTGTTTACTATACCAATAAATCATAGATTAAATTTTGTATAACTTCGTTTCTCGTTTTACTTGATTCGGGCACTAATGTCTTTAAAACTCTCTTAGATTCATTATTTATAACTATTTTTATGTCAGATAACCTGGTAAAGGCCGATTCCCAAGAAGACATACATTAAAATTTAAAACACAATATTAGTCAATTTTAAAAAAGATTTTGCGACAAGACATTGTAGGTATTATAAAATTTCATTTTTATAGCTTGAGAAGATGTGGGGTATCAAAACAGAATACAACTTTTCTATTATTATTATAGAAAAATGGTTTTTAAGGGACAGTATCCAAAGAATTAACGAATTTTATATAATTTGAAACCATATCGTTTACCACTACTAAGACTTTTTGAATCTGTGGGATAACGAAAAAAACTTTGAGATCTGTTTTTGTAATAATTATTGAAACAGTTCCTTGCGGCACATACACATCCGCCACTAACAAGACGCTTCTCCATTTTAAACAAAATATTAAAGTAAAACACTTTCTAGAGTTCACGTACAATTAACATAATATCACAACAATAGAGCTACCAATAGACTGGCTCAATGCAACCGGCAACATGTCAATTAAAGCCAAGATTAGGATGCGCCACGACGATACGCAATCTTTTCCGCCAATGGTCACTTACAATTCTGATTGTTTACTATCCTGTGGTTACGGCACAGTAAAAATCAAGCAATAACTCAACTTCCACTACTTTCATTCTTAATTCACAAAGTTCTCGGTGACCTCGAAACAAAATGCGGAGCCAATTTCGTTCTTTTACAATAGGCGTGCGCTCATATGAAATCGAAATCTGAGGATATTATAAAAGATTTTGTGGTATGTTACTTATTCCGTACGGCGATTTCACCGGCTCTCCAAAAGCCCAACCCTTGGAACGAACGGTCCACACATGTGTTGATATCCGGCCGTTTATTATAATTAACCCGATGCCCGTGGCACCTTCGAATCCTTCGATACTACAGCACTGAACGCGCTTGATGAGAATCTCATCTTAAGAGTGGTTGAAGACAGGTCCCCGACAACTCGGGCCGGCAGGAGATAAAAATTTCACTTACATGGAACACTGTCATCCTCACTGGTAAGACACTCATCTTAGGGCTCTCAGTTCCAATCTGGATAACATTATAAGAAAAAACACAACTCATTCATAAATTACGACTTTATGTAACGGAATGACTTTGATCTACTTATGTCATCGTTGACAACGCAATGACCTTCATTATATTTTTAGGAGTGATTAATTTTTGGGAAAGGAAGTTTTTTGGTTTCTACTACTCTATCTTGATTGAGACAAGAAACAATAGTTCCTTCTTCTATTATTACAGAGTTCATAATTGGATAACAAATAAAGTAAATATATTGAATTATTTTAAATGTTAAAGTGTTCGGTTCCACTGAAAAAAATCTAATAATCCTAATACACAAAACAGCACAAGTCCGAAATATATTTTATATTCAGTATTCATCACCAGTTGTGTTAAAAAACACCAGCGCATATCCAGAGACCGTTCCGGCTATCAACTTAAACGCGAGTTTTATTATGGGCACAAATAGAGTAAGTATTTTGTGATTATAAAACGTCTGTTGTTTGGTTCTATGAGCCACCGTTTTCTGTTGTTCTGTGTGAAAACAACGTTTTGTTTTGTTTTGAAATTTTAAAATGTGATTTTGAGTTTCAATTACGAAGTTGAAACTTATGACAATACTTAAAAGAAATTGGTATACATTTGTGATGTAAATATTATTTAATATCAGCCATGTCGAAACCCTGGTTCAATAAAAAGTATCCAAGAAAACACAGAAAGTATGACAATAAAAATGAACCGAGTTTTATAACCAACTTACCCAATCATGGTTTCAGTGGATTCAGATTATACTTTCCTGATGAAAGTTAGTTTTAATATGAACCTAGACCTTCAGTCGATACTTGAAGGATTTTCATGAAATAATTATTTTTTTAGCTAATTTGGAATGTACAGAGATAGTGAAACATGTGTCATGTTTTAAAACATTTTTTAAAGAAAATTCGTCAATTTACTCCATTGCAGACATTGTCAATGCTAGATCGTTTACGATTGACTATAAATTTATAGTTGATAACAATGAAGTATTGTCTAAGTGGATTAATTTCAAAGATGACTTAATTGATAACTGTGAATATTCTCTCAAATGCATAGGATTGGCAATGCACCAGTTCATCATAGATAGTTTTAAAAATGAAAATGAAGCCCAAGAAAGTAGTGAAAATGTAATGAAGTTAGTAGAAGTGCCCATGATTCAAGCCCGTATATCTAATGTCGAACCTATTTTGCAATTAAAAGACCTCCGAGTGAATTGTTATGGTAAGTTCAGAATGTTTTGAACAAAAGACTCAGCACACTATGATAAATTATTGCACTAACTAGTTTTCGAAAAAGTTTTTTGTTAGACTTACAGACTGAAGTATATGTAGGTTTTTTCATAAATGATCTGCTTTGCATTTATATCATGTGTGTTTGAGTTTACCGAATAAATTATTCACTGAAAGCAAAGTTGAAATTTATGTCCACAATTTTTAGCAAATTGGCATGCATAATTTAGCAATTCTACTTTGCATTTGGCTTCACGATAGACTAAACAGAGAATTCCTCTGTTTAGTTAGCAAGTCAGTGATTCCTCTGCTATGATATCTAGAGACTACAAAAAAAATTTTATAATTATTTTTCCACATATGGTTACATTGGGATTCATTCATAAGTCTTATCACTCCCAATGCTGTTTTTGTCTTGTATTTCTTGATGGCTAGTTTTGATACTTATATCTTCATATTCTTTCAAGTTTCTAAGCTCATTCATATACAGGTTTTTTCTGTGGTCAGAAATTTGATAGAGGTTAATACATTGGTTAATTTGTTCTATTTCTTCTATGTCCTTCTTATATCTTTAAAGTTGGTTTTTTGTCTTTCTGAATTGTTTTCATAAGTTCACTGTTCTCAGATTTAATTTTCACTATATTTTTTTCATTTTTCAAATCAACGTATTTTCATTACTCATTTCATTTTCATATGATTTTTCGCAATCTAGCATGTCATTTTCAAAATCTTGCTTTGATTTTTCTAATCATTTGAAATGAATGCCTTATCATTAACCAGGTTCCAAAATGCTTGAATTTGTTTATTGAGTTCTTCCATTTTATGTTCTTCATTTTCAGCTTCCTTTCCATACTGTTCAGAGTAATATATTTTGTTTACTACCTATATTGGTATAATAGCTTTGTCTCTCTAAACATGCAGAACGGAAAATTCCTAAACATTCGAGACATTGAATTTTTGAAATACTTTGTTCCTATATACTTATGTTCTTTCAAACTCAGATTGTCTTTGGAATGCCAATGAAGCTTCATTCTCCTGTCTGTTACAAAGTTTCTGTTCCTCTTTCATCAGGTATGGTATGAGTTCGACGAAAGTTTATTTAGAGGGATCTACTAAATCCCATGCTGTGACTAACATATAGTGGGAAGGAAGACTGTTTATAATCATCTTTTTTTTTCTACATCTGAAATTTTCTCGCCCATGTCTTCTAATTGGGGTGTAGAGAACTTTTATACCTTCATGATTCAGACATTTTGACTGAACTTAGGGTTTTTTGTTATTAATTTATTTTCTTTTTTTTTCAGGAAAATTAGTTACAATAAAAGGAACCGTTATAAAAGCTGGTCATGTCAAACTTATGTGCCAGTATATGACTTTCTCTTGCAGTATTTGTTCTGGAACTCAGATAGTGAAACAAGTGGATGGAACCTACACTCCCCCCACAAAATGCCAAACTATAGGTTGCAGAGCCCAATCTAATTTTAATGCTGACCCCTTGTCTAACTTCAATAGGACAATGAGTTGGCAATCTATTAAAATTCAAGAACTACTTGGTTCAGAACAAGTAACTTTATGCTTACTGCCTGTTGGTTTGTTTTTACAAATATTTTTTTTAGTTTGACCATGCTAGAATACCTCGAATGCTTGAATGTGAATTATTTGAAGATTTGGTAAAAACCTGCATACCTGGAGATGATATTACTATTACTGGAGTCATTAAAGTAAGTTCCGAACATGAATGTTGACAGATTCAAGTAATTCAGGACAAGTCATCAGTCCATTGAGCAGCTACAATGTATAGCATAGATCTTCGTGAATTCTTTTGGCTTGCAATAGTTTCAGCCCCATTTTTTGTTGTAATCGAATAGTTATGGTACTGTATTTGAAGACCCAAATTGAAAGAACAAAATATCAAACATTTATTTTGCACTCTTTCTAGAGATACACAGTGCACAATGTAAAATGGAAACCAAATGATACATGCATATTCTAAAGACACCACTAGAGCTAAATAAATCCTTTTTAATGCTTCAATGGAAAAACCTGAACAGTGACGTAAAATAAGACCTAGTGTTTTGGATGATTTCACACTCATTTGGTTAATACGGTTTACAAATGTAAGTTGTTCATCAAAAACAACCCCCAAATATTTCATAGACTATGTGTATTCCAAGTGCTGATCATTTATGTTGTATGATATATCGAATTTCCTACCAACTATATTCGGAAAAAATGAAATATCCTTTCAATCGGGATATACTCAGGGACTTCCAAAAACAGAAAAATATTATAGAGAAAAAACGCCAAAAACTGAAACAGGAATACTTTTAAAATAAATGGAGCAATACAGGCAATAACCAGAATAGCAATGGAAACTCATCAATAATCTTATTAAAGGCAATAATAAAAGTAATCAGATAACTAATTTAGAAATTGAGGGACAAATTCTTGATGATCCCAAAAATATAACTGAAAAAATGAACAGATATTTCGTTGATATTGGCAAATCAATAATGAATATTGTAAACCTGCAAACAGCATTATCTACTGAGTTTGAGGAAATAACAAGTGATTGTTCAATGTACCTATACAATACAATCTCCCAAGAAGTTCAGGAAGAATTATATAAGTTGAATAAAAATGTAGCACCTGGTTATGATAACATAAATACTAACGATCTTTTAACACTCGAGGATTATACCTATTTTAGTCAAATTAATAAATGAATCTTTGAAAAGGAATATTCCCAAATATTTTCAAAGTCAGCAAAGTAACACCTATACACAAATCAGGACCAAATAACATTTTTGATAACTATAGACCTATTTCAGTAGTTCCGACTCTGTCAAAAGTAATAGAAGTTATTTTGAAGAAACGTATTATCAATTACATGAGAAAATGTGTTGCTTTTGACAATTACCAATATGGATTCCAAGAAAATAGTAGCACCCTGAGTGCAGCTATAGACTTCATTAACCACATTGCTTCTTCACTGGATGATAAATACTACACAATTCTGTATTTGTTGATCTACAAAAAGCATTTGATGTTGTTGATTTCTTTATATTACTTGAAAAAATTGAAGAAATGGGAATAAAAGAAAATCTCTCTTTACTAAAACATACCTTCTAGATCGCGAACAATTCACAATGGTTGATGGCATTTCAAGCCAAACTGAAACTATCGAAGCAGGTGTGCCCCAAGGCTCAGTCCTTGGAGTCCTACTCTATACATTACATGTTCTATCATTGAAAACTGCTAACAGTAGAGGTAGATACTTCAAATTCGCAGATGATACTGTTTTTATATATAAGGGTACACACTTGAAACAACTCAAAACACTGGTAAATACCGATCTTCCCCCATGCCCCCTCCCGGGTTGAGTGCCCTGGTGTAAAAGCTTCGCTTCGCAAAACAAATTTCACAAAGAAAACCGAATGCACCACTCCTTCCACCCCCGCTCCTTCTGGAACGGTCCTCAACCTTGCTGCCGGGCACTTCGGCAAGATTGACATCTGACCTCTTTTGGTCGAAAGTCAGCCTTTAGGTGCTTTTACTTTCGC
>WOGR01008758.1:0-11683 GCA_015342045.1 Leptinotarsa lineolata | reverse complement strand
TGACAGGAGTCAAGATAGTCTGACCTAGTTTTAAGCGGAATTTGTTTTCTGCAAATTTACGATTTTTTTGCGATCCAAAATGCACAATTATTGTTTTATTAGGATTAACTTTCGAATCATATTCATTTGATAGATGAATCTTCACGTATAGTTAGTGGGTATACTTGAAGACTGGCTATAAATCAAATCATATAAAGGAACAATTCGTTCAGGCCAGTCTCAAACTCCCTACACTGTAGGTTAATGGACTGACACCCATCAGAAAACAACTACCCCCCTGGCTAATACCACGAAGGGCGTTGGATTATATCCGACAGATGTTAGTGCAGGAATCTTCACAAAAGTATTTCCTGCATGTGCTGTTGGTGATACAACTGCGGGAATCGATTTTCAATTATTGAACGGACAGTATGCCCACTGACTATACGTGAAGAGTTTTCTTCTTTATACGAGGAATTGGGCGAATTTCGAATATGCGGTTGGTTAGTACCTCGTTCACCAAGTGGGGCAGTGACAAACATGTTGTTTGTTGTTCGCTTCAGCTTAGTTCGAGGAATGGTACACTGCAAGGGATTCGAATTTCAATTATGGAATATCATCGACTCTGTGTTGATGACAGCCACTACCTTTCACTGAAGAGAGGCCAAATAGCCCGAAATAGGTCTGCAAGTGTGCCCGTTCAATAATTTAAAATCGATTCCGGCAGTTGTATCGGCAACAGCATATGCAGAAAATACTTTCGTGAAGATTCTTGCACTGTCACCTGTCGGATATAATCCAACGCCCTTCGTGGTATTAGCCACAGGTGTAGGTGTAGGTGTAATTGATCAAATCTATTACTATTACTATCTTAGAGTATCGAGTAGAGTGAATGGTCATAAGGCAATATATATTCCGATAAGAAGAGACAATAGGTATCAAATGTTATCTTTGGCTATCGACGCAATAACTCTAAAATTCGAAAAATCAAATTCACACAGACTTGTTTCATAAACCCCAATGATAACCAAGGCGACTTATCCAAAGAAGGGCCAATTTTCACTCTAACTACGCAAGATTAAACGTATGGGTTCAGTAGATAAAATAATCACAACTAATAGTAACAAACAAAACTGTTTTTTTCCCATATACATCCATATGAAAGTTTTTCAATGTTCAATATGGGCTATTTCACTTTTGACCGTTTGATCAACTATTCATCTTTCCATCATTTTGCTGAATTTTCATTTTCAATGTGGATGTGTGTGATACGCCTAATACTAAACACCTAAGTTGAATGGTTCTCTGAAATTTATAAAGTTGTGGTATGTAAGATATTGTAAAATTTTCCAAAGCTGTATAATCCGATAGAATATATAATAATCTGAACCAGAATATATCAACCGAGTCAATAATATCAATAAAATAACCAAAATTCAGCAGATTTGATGGATATCTCGCTCCATACACTGCTACTGAGGGCTACAAAAAACCTCTTATCCAGTGTAAACACGATACCGACGGTAAAGCGAACCATATTCTAGAATTCGAACTCTACTGCTGAAATGTCTGAAACGATCCTGTCTGTTTTAGAAGAAATCAAACAAACAAAAAAGAACTGAAATCGGTTATAGAAGCAGTCGTAGTTCGGCTTCAATTGAAAATTTAAGAATTCAGTAATCGATTGAAAAAACTGGGAACAGAAAATGCTATAATCCGAGAAAAAATCGAGCAACTCGAAAGGAATAGTAAATAAAATAACATAGTCGTATTTGGGCTGAAACATCAAGGGCAGGCATTCACACGCGAGTTTGAGAGATTAGTTGGAATTGAGGTCCAGCTGACTGACCCAAATAATTTCTATCCTCTTGGAGAAACTGAAACCGCACCTATGAAAGTGGAATTTGTCTCATACCTGAAAAATCTTCAGTGCTGATGAGCACGGAGAAACTCAAGGAAACTAATATATATATCGCTCATGATATGACAGTAAAACAGCGGTAAAAGAAACATCTATCTCGCCAAGCAAGATCAAAACACGAACAGCTTCATCAGAAACAACAGGCTTCACTTTAAAAATAGGATCTACACGGTGGAAGATCTAGAAGCAAGGGAAAACCTCGAAACGCAGCGCTCCAGGCACCCCAACCCACTCATCGCAAAACCATCAAAAACAAAAAATTCAAAAACTTCCAAATAACTATAGACCAGTCGCCTTGCTATCAGTGATATCAAAAATCATGGAGGAAGCCGTTAACCACCATATCCTTAAATATTTGGAAGGCTTTAACATCTTGAGCGATCATCAATATGGTTTTCGGAAACAAAGATTAACAGGCGATCTTTTATTGTTTGTCACCCATATTTGGAATAACACAGTCGAAGAACATGGAGAGTTGAGAGCTGTTGTGCTGGAAATTTCTAAGGCATTTGACCGTGTGTGGCACGGAGGTTTGCTGGCCAAACTTTGATGTTATGGCATGTCTGATCATTTTTGTGTATAACTCTCCAGCTTCCCGAAAGAACGTTTCCTGCAAGTGGCCGTTGAATACTTTTATCATCAACGCTGGTGTTCCCTAGTGATCCATATTGTCTCCAACCCTCATTTTTTATTGTATAGCAACGACTCATTGGAAAAAACCAGAATTCAATATATTGCTTTGCTGACGACAGCACAATCATGTCCCGAAATTGTGAATTCTGCTTTCCAAAAACTTGGAACACTGTTTCGAACCAGAGAACTCAACACACCTCAGCAACTTTTGATGCTTTATAAAGCTCATATCAGACCTTCTTTGGAGTATTGTTCTCATATATGGAGCTCCGCCCTTAAACATTGAAAAAAGGTTGGAGATTTGTCTCTCTTCTACAGATACTTTCACGGAAAGAGCTCAAGTGACTTGGCACATTTGATTCCACCAAGAACGGTACATATCAGAAATACGTGACGGACTGTGACTGCTCATCGATTCGAGGTTTAACTCAATACACTTCGAACTTCACTGTTCAAGAACACTTTCATCTGGAGAACAGCGTTTGTGTGGAATAAACTTCTTGAGGACGTTTTCCCAAATGGATTGAATCTCCAGCGATTCAAATCCAATATGAATCGCAACTTTCGCACAGGCACCACTCTCAGAGCTCCTTAAAGATTTTTCTGTAGTGCTTGTGTTTCATCTTTGAAAAAAATTAAGTTTTAGAATTTCCTCTAATATACTGAATACTTTTTTATAGTTTCCCATTATTCATTCATTATCCTCTCGTTCGTCTTAAAAACATGTATGTTTTTTTGATCATCGAAATTGATTCAAGTTTTTAGTTCTTTTTCCTGGAATCATGAATTTTCTCGAGATATCTTAAGGAATCTAATTTTTTCCAGTTTGCCAAAAAGTTTGCAGAGGACTTTCGAGAATTATTCCAATACTACGTTCTACCAGCAATTGAGATGGTGCGGAATAATTTGAAGGAGATATTGACATCCGTCGATTCGGCATTGTTAATAACTTTCCTTCGTCTGATGGATTTTCGGTTGGGTCCTTTGGCTGGCAGAGATAACAAACCCCCGCCTGCACCGCAATTTCTCGCCTTGATGAGTAAGTAGAGACGAGTTGATGTTCGAATAGATTGTACTCGCTACGAATTCTAAAAAAGGTTCATCGATTCTCCTCAACTCCTTTTCTATTCAAGAGTAAATTATTTTGAAACGTTGTTTTTATGGTTTGTAGGATATGAAAATGAAGTATTTTTGTTTTAATAATTGCTTCATTTAAATTAGAAGGTGTATATTTTTAGGAGAGAATAAATTTTGAGGATGAAAGGTTTTGGCTTTCTACCTCTCCATCTTCACACAAAAAAGTGAGAATATTCCAAAGAAAGAAAGAAAGCAATCAATTTCAAAAAAAATCACTCTATACAGAGATTTATAGATCATGCAAAGAAGTAACTTTCAGAAACAAACTAGAAGAAAAGCCCTCTCGAAACAGCTACTTCATATAAACATTTAATTATACGAATGGAAAATACTTTCGTAACAAATACTTTTATATGAACGCTGAATTATACGAAAAACACTTTTCTCTATTCCGTTTGTATTCCAAACGTTCGTAATGGAATCGAATCAGATATCATTCACAGGATTCCTACACAATATAATCAATGAAAGAAGTGAAATTTCACTTACATGGACTACATTTATCCTCACTGGTAGACATCCGATGTTTTGCCGTAAGACACTTGCCTCATCGTAGTATTATGAATGACTGTTTTTTTTTATAATGTTATCAAGATTTGGTACAGAAGAGCAGTAAATTGATATTTTTACCAATATCTTGAAATAGTACTGTTATCACGATTGAAAGTAACTGTATCTCTAACCTCTTTTTTGTTTGGTGCCATTTTGGAGTAACATTGCATAATTTCTGACATTTACCTTTTCAACTTTCATTTATTTTATAGAGGGACTACTAGTCCCTTGGGTCATCTTCTCCCTAATCTGGAGCATCGGTTGTACTTGTGACAATGACGGAAGAATAATTTTTGATAGATGGTTGAGAGAAAAAATGATGGCAGAAGACCATAAACCAATACCTCCTGAAGATGGCTTGGTTTACGACTACAGGTAAGTCAAGAAAAATATGACTAGCATATTCACATATGCCAAGTTGGAAGAAGTATTGTAGGAGGAGAAAGAAGCCATTTCTTCAGTCTCAAGATGTATTAAAGGTAGTTCTACTTTTTATAAGTATGCGGTATCGGTGGAGTAGGCTTGTCAATGGTTACCGCCATTGACTTCTCACCACATAGGTAATTGGTTCAAATTAGACTACTCCCAACCAGTTGAGTGGTTATATTCTGACATATATTGGAAATGTTTTCCAAGTTTTTGGGATTTCCACAAATATTTCCTGAAATACTGAATTTGTAAATACATTTGAGAATAAACTGAAAAATCACGTATTTTTCCACATCTACAGCCATTTTTGAGACTATTCTACATTATTCGATCACTAGTTATGAACTGAAGACTGAAATGTACATAATCATCTATCCTATGGAACTTGTTGAGGTCAGAAAATAATCCCTCCAGGCTTTTAGTGTGGCTCGAAACATCGAAATAAAATCACATATTCAAATTTCTGCTAACGTATAATATTTTTCCAATTTACTGTAATATTTATAATGAACCATATATGATGGAATTGGCCAATACTTGATGAGAATCCATAACCTAACTAAACAATTTAGTGAAAATCTCACAATAAAGTGTTTTTTGAATACGTTATAATGAATCACTTCAAAATTTTCCATATAGTTTTTAAAATTCAATTTCAATTAAATTTGAATCATGTTTGTGGTATGTTATCACTTGATTTGCGGAAGGCATTCATTACAGTAAATTATGATATTCTTCTGCAAAAGTTAAACTCAATTGGCATCAGAGGAATGGTATTTACATGGTTTCAAAATTATCTCAGTAACAGAAAGCAGTATACTTATATACAGAAAATAAAGAGTTCATTGAGAACCATCAAATGTGGAGTTCCACAAGGTTCTGTTTTAGGTCCGACTCTATTTTTAATTTACATCAATTCTATTGCAGAACTGAATTTATGTGGTTCTATCAGTCTTTTTGCTGATGATATAACCCTCATTTACCTTTCTAAAAATACCAATATCATTGAAAAATCTATTTTAGAAGACCTCCAACTGATATGTCATGAGTTACATTTGAATTTCGATAAATCTTGCTATACAATTGTATCCAGAAAAAAATCAGAAAACAAAATTTTTTTCCGAATTTCAATAATCTGTTGAAAAATCTGTTTAAAATCTGTTTTTTCTGTTAACCAGCTGTCGCACCCTTTACGAATGACAAACTTCAGAAGTCGAAACTTGTGCAAGCTAAGGATTAATGAGGTCTTATCTTTCAACATGTAATTCCTAATACGGTAATAATAATAACTCGATAGAATTTAAAAAAGAAGTAAAAATTTTGGTTTTGTATCTAGAACAGAATTCATCTTGGAATTCACATTTCGGTCGACCTCTCGTAGGTGAATTTTATAAAATAAGAAATATTATCCCTTTGAAATATTCGAAAACAATTTATTTTTCTTTAATTATTCGAATCTTCAATACTCAACATCAGTTTGGGTAACAGTTGATTATAAAATAAAATCATAAAATGAATATATAAGCTGAATCAGAGAGAGAAGACCAGACCTAGACCTAGACCTTGAAAATTATTTGATATCAGTGGAGTTTACCATTTCAAATTATGCATGTTCGTAATAACGTAGAGGATGATAAAAAAACATTTAGTACTATGTTTCGACGAAATCAATTCAATTCATTATCAAAATACACGGCAAGTACAAAATACAGTTTCACAACCACACAAAAGTAAATTTGGTCAAAAATGTATTTTTCATGATGAAGTTAATTTATATAATAAAATACCTAACAATATAAAAAATTCAATTATACGAAGTTCAAAACACAACTAAAAGAATATATTTTGAAATAGATTGTAATGTATTATAATTTTTCTTGGAATTCATAAATTTAATATTATCATTATAAATATCTATAGAGAAAAAGCATTTCCATATTGACGATTCGTCTTTGCACATATTTATTTTGGGCCGTTTTTGCCAGGTCCAAATTGGCGAAGGTTCTACCAGTGAAAAGGTTATCATGCTTGAAAAGATGATAGTCAGTTGGCGAGAGGTCTGGGAAGTATGGTGGGTCAGGTAGAACTTCGACGCTCAATTCGTTCGAAAATCAAACATTTTCAGGCTGCGAATTGTGGAACGTGCGGACGGGTGTTGTCGTGGAGCAGGATTGGACCTCTTCTGTTGACCAATTCCGGCTGCTGCTGCGTGTCTGCTTGCCTGTGTGGCCCATCCGTATCCAACTATTGTCCTGAACGTCTCCTGTTGTCGTAGAGAAACCATTTTTCATCACACGTGACGGCCGAATCCACAAAAAGATCGTTTTGGTTTCACTGACCTCGAAACGTGACAATCGTAGGGCACCCACTTTTAGAACTTTTTGACATTTCTAATATATTCAAAACCATCAAAAACTGCATGGGAGGTGACGCTCAGTTCTTTCGTCATCCCACGCACAGTTTGTGATAGGTCAGTCTCCACCAGAGTCCTCAAATCCTAGTCCTATATTACTGTAGGTCAACCATTTCGGGGTTCATCTTCAAGGCTAAAATCTTATGTTCAAAATTTCGCAAAGCAACGTCGAGCAGTGCGTTCATTAACACTACCATTGCCAAATAGCAATGATTTTTCCGGATGTTTCGGAGGCGCTTTGGTTCAATTTGAATTCGTAGAGAAAAATTGGTCGAAAATCATCATATATCTAGTAGTAATACACTGAGAAGATGCAAAACATTCAATTTTGGTAAAGAACAGCATCGATTTATGAAGTACAAAGTTCTTTATCAATCAATATCATTGATGGTATATTCATTGAATGATCTCGCGAATAAAAATGAAATAGTCCATTATTGAGATAAATCGTTCAAACTTACTAGTTTTCTTTTGGGAATAGCAAAGGTGTCATATATTATCATTAACAAACAAGTAAATATATACGGGTGAGAGTTGTTTGACAATTGAAAAGAATACTTGGTGTTTATCTTGAGGACTACGTTACTTTCATAATAAATTAATAATGAAATTGTGAAATTATCACTTTAATAATCGTCATATCGGTATAAAAATTTTGTTGTTGTGTGAAAAGTCTTTGAACATCAGTGGAAGATAGACGGTTAAATTTGTCATATCCACATGCATTGTTTGTCGAAAGTAAAAGTTGGTACCTAATAATGCTAAAAATGCCAAAGTAAAACTATTATTTAAAGCAGGTAATAAAGACCCAATGTCGATTTATAAAGCAATTCCAGTTCTACCACTTTTATCTAAAATTATTTATGAATCAGTACATTCTAAATTGTTTGAATATCTTGAAAACATAAAATTATTATATGATGGGCAATACGGATTTAGAAAAAATTGTGACACAGAGTCCGCAGTATTAGATGCTATAACCCAATCGCAGTAAGATTTATATTCAAAAAAAAATGTAGAAATCTTCCATTATACCTGAAGAAATTATTTGATACTGTGGACCATAAAATTCTTCTGAAAATGATGCATAATATAGGTATCCGAGGCTTAGTTTATAAACTGGTTTGAAATTTAATCAATGAATAGAAAGTAATATGTCTATATTGGTGACATAATTAGTTTCAAAAAAATATAATATGTGAGGTACCCCAAGGATCCATACTTGGACCTGTCTTGATTGTTGTATACACTTCCCCAATAAATTAACGCACCACATCAAAATTTCAAAATATATTGTCGTCCTTAATGAAAACTCCTACTACAGTGGTATATTTGGTAAACCCCTCTTATATGCCAATTTTGAATGCGTGTGGTACAGTGCTTTAGTTTTTAGTCGAAAAATTCTAAAAAAGCACGAAATTTACCTATTGAGTTGGCAAATCTGAACGAGTTTAAGCCGTGTTCTCATTCGGTCACTATTTACTTGTAAATGATTCTTAATTGTGTTTATTATGGAGCATTAACCACGTAATTCAATCCATAATGAATATGCCCAAGCAGAGATACGTCTGGAAGAAGGCTGGAGTTACCGATAAATTGTGTGTCCCACAGATCCATCACACGGATCTTGCAAAGATTCCGTGGAACAGACGGTCACGCTCGCAGACCATGGCAAGGACAAAATTGAGTAACTACCCCTATTTAGGATCGATATTTGATACAATACAACATAACACTCGGGATTGCTGCCAACTGTCAACTACGAACTGCCTCATACAGTACTTTTCACGAGTATAGAGGACTGGATTCTCCGAAAGAAGGAAATGTTGAGAGCAGATAGTTGATGGTTCACAGATAGATCTCGAAAGCACCTTCAGGCTCTGGTGCAGGTGTTTTCAGTTGCAGACCCAGGACAGAGATATTAACCTACCTAGGGATTTATGCAACTGTATTCCAAGCGAAAATCTACGCTACTGAATTGTGTGCGGAGAGATTGGTAGAATCCAACCTCACACACAAGTCAATGAAAATTTTTTCGGACAGTCAAGCGGCGTTGGAAGCTCTTGGCTCCTAACGGGCAACGTCTAAATTGGTAGCAAATTGCCAAAAACGACTCTCCTCAATAGGAAGACCTAACAAATTGTCTCTGGTCTGGATCCCTGGCCACACTGGCCTAGAAGTCAACGAGGCTGCTGACTCCCTTGCAAAGGAGGGTGCTGTAAGTAGCTTCATCGGACCAGAACCTGTCATTGGCATTGCTTAAGGCTTTGCCAAACAAACATTGAACACCTGGATGGCAAGAAGTTTTAAAGACTTCTGGAAAAATCTTCCAGGATTTGCTCACTCCAAGGCGTTCATTCACCCTCCGAAGCTTGAAACCGAAAAGCTGTCGGACTTCAGTAGGAATGAACTACGATGCCTAACAGGCCTCCTTACAGGTCACTATCGTCTGAATCATCATATGCAGAGACTCGGACTATCAAAAGACGGTGTGTGTCACCTCTGTTTGGAATATGATGAAACAGCAGAGCATATACTTTGTGCCTGCCCCGCCGTGGATCGTATCAGGTTTCCAGAGTTTGGTAAAATCACACTCTTGCCATCTGACTTGAAAGATCACTCACCATACAAACTAATCGGCTTCGTCAAGAAGCTGGGTTCATTTGGTCGAGTTTGAACAGATGTGAGCCATAGTAAACCCTTGTGGGTTGCGGTGGAGGGTTCAATAGATCCACTCACTTCTGACCTAAGCTAATCTAACCTAAACCTTAGCTAGATGCAGTGAAGGTTTGACTGGATCCACTGATTCTGGTTTTGATTCATATTATTCGATTTACTGCCAGAAATATTTCCAATCTCAATAAAATCAATACCGAACTTCTCTTGATTTGTTCGGCTAATAGACACGATGTTCAGTAAACTCTTCGTTATTACCAACATTTGCCAGTTTAGTGAATTCAATAATCGAGATAACTGTATAGATATAGATATTGTATAGTTATTAACATATCATTGAATACCGTGAGTGGTGGATGCAGGCTTGTTCGTAATTTTTTGGCCAAATTCAACACCGTAATCATGGCTAAGCCACTGTATCCACCAAATTTGGTTTTTTGCCGAATTATTTAGTTCAATAGGAGTGAGAGAAATGTTACATCAACCCCCACAGGGGTCAGTGCTTGGACCATTGCATTTTTATCGAAGCCAACCCTGGATGTGGCATCTACCAACTGCCTATCATAAACAAATGCGTATACGAAATTTCGTGTCCCTGCTATTTACCGCTTAGGAGATCTCTCGTACGGAGCCGATCCTGACAGCAGCCTCAGGTCACGTTTATAATTAACATGCATCGTCATCGGTTCTGGACTAGCATGCGAAATTTCAGCTCAATCGGATACCGGAAAGTGGGTCAATTTAAACTTGCCAGATTTGTTAACATACATACAAGTTAAGTTAAATGAAAGTCTTTAAAAACAAACTATTACTATAAGATTCGTCAAAAATTTGACCCAGTTTTCATCTATCTAGTGTGAAAACAGGATTTTCCCTCCCAAACTGTCTAATTTGTCTACTCTGTACATGTAACCTCTTACAAAACTTTTTGAGTATTCATATTGTATACAAGCACCGTGTGAAATTTGACTTCGCCGCACCTGACAATTTCTTCTTTCCACTAATGAACCTTCGGCCGCAGAGAAACAATTAATTCCTCGGCAAAAAATCAGAAAAACGTTGAACGATTTCTTTCATCTGCAATTGTTAGGTGAAACGTAATCATAATGAACAATTCGAAAATGAAAAATAAATACCGCCTACCAAGCTCAAGGCAGACCAATATTCGTTTGGTAAATTGTTTTCCATTGATGTGTCGGAAACACATTTTCAATTAGAATTCGTCAGAATTACCAGAGTTTATTACATTCCAAACGCGAGATAGAAAGTTCTCTGTAAGCAGTAACATGTTTGACATTTCGAGACATTCCGAAACTGCGGTGAGTACAAAAATAATAATCATTGAGGAAAACAAGGAAGATACCCTTGCTAGAATTCGATTTCAGAAAATTGGAGTACAAATGAGACGGGAATTTAATTTTTCAGCTTGACGGTGGTCTCCAATCGGAGAACTATTTGAAATATTCAATGATAATCGTAAAACCCTCAGAATACATTACTATCGATTTGGAGTTGAAGAATTTCAGAAGACATTGCGGCTTCAAACAATTAACCCCTTCCAAACCAAGCAAATATTGAAAGAATATCTGCCATTGTAGATGCAGAAATGTTTTGAACCAAAGCCATGAAAATTCATGTCAGGCAACAACCGCAAGGTCTTTATTGCGTTCCAAATAATTCTTAGGCAATTGTGGAAAGAATGTCTTCCTCTATCCGCAGCACCAGAAAAAACATTCTGTAGACAATTGGTTCACAAGTTTCAATTCTGATTCAAGTATTTTGAAAGACCACATATTCGGAGGGGGGCATTACCTTGAATTATAATTCAAACTTAGTTGAGAATGTTCAAGATACAGCTGAATTATTTGCTAACTATTTCTCAAACACTGCTACATCCATCATAGCCAGCAACTTTGGACAGAATTTAACCCTACCTTGCACCA